>JAXCGZ010022706.1:147500-172865 GCA_037179515.1 Halocaridina rubra | reverse complement strand
TTTCAAAAGTAATAATTAGCAACAGGCCATTGAGAGATAGCAACAATATCAGTCAACATAATAACATTACTAATAATCATGATCTAAAAATAAGAATAATAAACAATAAAAATAAATATACTAAATCAAAAATATCAATATATATACAATGGAGACTGGCATTCAGAAGTAAGAACAGAGTTCTATACTTATATTTCATAGTGATGCTTATTCTAACACAGTCTCCTTTAATATTCAAATTCCTGCTGTCATAATCAATGTATATATATATAGCATAAGTGGCAACTGGCTGGCCCCACAATTTGTCAATGGGAGCTCTATTTATTCTCTGGACAGTTGCGCCATGTGGTTAAAATATTTTAGGCAAATGGCGGTACTACCGATATCTTATCAGTATTTATGCAATAACAGCATGCAACAATCTATCAACTGAAATAAAATGTAGGCACAATTATCGCCTAGCTTCGCTGGAATAAAAACAAAAAGAAAAAATCAAAGACGGCAACGCTCTGTTAGCAGCAGGAGAGGCCTCTGTCAGTTTCAGCGTCGCGTGAAAGGTAGGAGAGAGAGAGAGAGAGGTAGAGTGACCGCGGAATACGTTGCGGTTTTCACTCACAAGTCAGCTGAGCTGGGCCTCTGTCCTTTTAACTTGTACTGAAAATAAAAAAGTGTCGCAGAGTATCTCTAATAATAAAATAAATAAACAAATGAACGTGAACAAACGTTAGCAATGACTATCGATAGAGTCTTACGTTTATTGTCAGAGGGCTATTCTTATTTCCTCATTAACAAAACAAAAGCAAAAGAACTTAGTGTACAACTGCAGAACTATCGAAGCATAAATCCATTCCTCTCTGTTTAATCTTGATAAGGACATTACTGTAACAGCATACACATCCTTGTCTATAATGCCAATCTCTCTCTTTTCATGCTATAAATCACTGATGAAATTAAAACAAAAAAACTAAAATCATATGTGACAGTATCCCTACTACTATCAACAAAAGTACAAATATCCCTCTCTTAACAACTTCTTAAAAAGGACTTAAGTGTCATTAATTTTAACTTTAAAACTCAGCAAATAATCTCTAATAATCTCAATTATCTTTAATTAGCCCGATTGTAATCTAAAATTCATGAAAAATGCTAGGGATTAACCATGGTTATCTCTGGATAATCTTTTCAGAATCCTTTAAGTAAGATTTTAAAGATTTCTTCAATACAAAAAGAACTATAACAAAAACGGGTATCTAAGAATATAAAAAGTCTATCTCTGTGTATGCAATAATAAAAACAAAAAGTATATCTCATTATCAACAGTAAGGAATACATTTTGCTTAAACTTCCAAATCTCGCACGGAGTTGTACATAAACATTTCAAACATAAAATATATATTTTCTTTTACTATCTCGAATTTGACTTTTATCTGCTCTCTCAAATACGGGATACAGCTGTGTAACATTCTTGTTGTCATTTCGTGTCAGCTCTCACTCTATGACCAAGCCGAAATAATTTTGATAAAACATTATCATGGCTAAAACTCGCAAAGTTTTACTTTATCAATCTAACATATCTCTTCAGACAAATAATGTATATACTGCAGCTAGCAAAGAAAATAAAGAATCATTCATAGATTCACGTCCTTTATCACGTAACATCTATCTTGGAATCTCTCGGAAATCGAATAATAATCTCAATGGCGGAGTAGGGGACAAAACAAAAATAAAACAAACTCGGCATTTCAACCATATCTGGGCAGGTGGAGAATTACCTTCTCATCCATATCCCTCACTAGATATTGCAACAGCGCATCACCTCCCATAGATACACTCTGATATGGCATGCAGAAGGACCTGGCGGAGCAGGGGAACGATCCTCGCAGACTCCCCAATCATGCTTCCTAACGGTGCTTTCCGCGATTTCACCCCCTAGAGCAACCCCCCATTATACCCCCGGTCATTCATACTCATTCTCTGCCTCACTCGCTGCATCACTTACAAAACACTCATCCCCTTTCTGTAAAATTCCCTTTAATTTACAACGTTGGTTTTCCTTTCCCGGTCTCTCTGAAGAAGAGTAAAGGTGAAATCTCGGCTGAGCCGTGCGGTCACAGACCTCCTCACCAGTCCTAGGTCCCATTCTAACGAACAAACAAACATTCTACTCCCTTGAAGCTACGTTTAGGTGACACTGAAAAACCTTCCCTATTCTAGGACAGCACAAACTACTCTAATTCACTCTTACTTTCGCCTGCATAGCGTGAAATCAAAAAAACTCATCTCTAACTAATATCACGAAATTTCTTATTCTTCAAAAAAAACATGCCACACACGTATCGTAAGATTAATTCCTTCATCCTAACACAAAAAGAACGATCTGTCGTTTATGTCTTTCTCTCGCTAAAACATTACTCCCGCGGATAAAAACAAACAAAAAAAAGAACCTTGAAAACAGGCGCAATCTTGACACTCGATTTCTTACGCTTTAAGAAATTAACATAACAATGATTTTACACGTACTTTAAAACTACAGATTTATAATGACGAGGTTGGGAGATCGAATGGTCACTTCCGCATTCCTTTCTCGAAAACCACACGTGGTTTATGAAACTCTCAAAAGCAGATGCACGTATATTTCTCACTATAATTCTTACGCTTTAGAAATTAATATACTGTAACAGTGATTTCACGTGCATTAAAGTTTTTCAATTAAAAATCGATACATTCGCGTTCTCAAAATTCAATCTAAGCATTAATACAAATAAATGGAACGCACTTCCAACGCAAATTTTTTATATTACTCAAATTATAACAAAAACGGAGTTTATTACTGCTTATAGCTATTAGTACAAATTATCCATGTTAGTAATGGGTACAGAAATTCTACTTTTATCAACTTATTAAGCGCCACACCCCTTATAAGCGGGTTGGCTGAGTCAAAGCATAACTACAAGATAAAATGGCGGCGTCCACCGACCTCAATTTCTTTTACTAATTGTCCCATTACTCACTGGATACAGATCACAAGTACTTAGCTATTTTAAGGAGGTGGTCCTGAAAAACTTCATGGCAGAAGGCAAGGAAGGAGAGGGTTCTCCTTCTTCTCTTCGCGTAAAATCGTCGAATCGCCGTCTTCTTGGTCGGATCCGGCAACTTATACCTCTTGTAATGGGCATTTTCACTCAATGCTCCGGTCACACTTCGGCTTACTAAGAAATATCTTAGAAATAGTTCCTTCAAAGTTTTATAATATTTTCTATTTGACCACTCGTCACTTCTCATCCGCAGACCCAAGTATTTCAGGAAGTCGGTCGCGGGAATTATGGACGGACATTCGCGGTCTTTTACATTTGCGCCGTCGAGGCATAAAAGTAAATTTTTAACTCGAGGCGTCTTTACAACCAGGGCACAGGGTGGGGGCTGGGCCTGCTGCGTTCCCTGTGTCACCACGGGGTTCGGAGCGGCCGGCTGTTCGTCGATGTTTGAGGCGTCGGTTTTACTGTCGGCGTCGGCCAAGTTCCTTCTCGACGGAGCGGCGTCGGCGCGTGCTTGTAGGCGCCGTACTTGCTCCTCCAGTTCGAGAATTCTCCGGTGTTTGGCCTCGTCACTCATTTCTTGAATTGGGAGATGTTGGATTTCTGCTTTTGCCATTCTTATTTTCTCTGCACGGGTCTGCACTGGCATTCACCTGTCTCTTCGTATGTTTCTTTTTTTTTTTTTTTTCACACGTGAAGATCGTACCGCACTGCCACCACTGACGTGGAGGTTATAGCTATTCCACCGTAAGCCACCACTGACGTGGAGGTTTTGGACTTCCACTTGAATTCACACTTTGTAAGATGATTGGGTTATCTCACCGTTTGTCACCACTGTCATAGTGCTTTTATTATTATCTCATCTAATGACACCACTGACGTAGGGCTTTTCCTCCTACGTATATATATTTATAATTATGGTAGCGTGGTTATACATATTAGTACCTGATGGGTACAAGGTAGCGTGGTTACAAGGTAAGAATGGACAAGCAGTAGTTCCTTTACTTATATTTATTCTAGAGTACAACACATCCGACGCCTCAATGCCCGTATGCCCCCACCCTATGACTATCACAATCTATGATCTATTCGTGCCCCTGGCAATATTCTAACTAACTGTCTCTGCCCTGGGTGGCTCTTTAAATACCCCCAGGGGCAGGGCGTGGCTTAACATCCAATTCTCCAATGAAATCAGTCAGATCTAGTCCAGCTAATCAGCGCCAGGTTCAAAGTGGAATCCCACCTACTTCCGGGGAGGAGTTATTGGGCATTTCTCCTGGGCGTGTACCTGCGTACGAAACACAAGTTCATGTTTCGTGCGGTTTTAGGAAAGGGCTAACTCTCGGCCTTTCCCACCCTCAGGTACTCCATGTCGGATGCCAAGCCTCAGGGGTCCGGTCACATATCTCCTTGACGCCCTCTACAAACACCGGCCTCACCGCAGAAGACAAGTGGGGAGAGTGTTCTATTTCACCCTAGCCTCACATGTTTCTCTTCACGACTTGTGGTGTTTTCGAGGACCGAGGGTCCCTTATCCTGTAGGCCTCTTGGGGGGGGTGCATGGCGCCAGCGGTTAGTTCCAGGTGCCTAGCCACAACTCTTGGTGGTCCCAAGGGAACACATGGGCGGCACAAAAAACTCAATAAAAGTGAGGGCACGTAATAGAATATCCGTGGCCTCGACTAACCGTTACCCCTCAAGAGCTGTTACAAGTTTCAGATTCTGGCTTCAGCATGGCGGGCTGGCTTCAGCATGACCGAAGTCATACGACATCCCTCCCAACCAAAACTGAAATATCTCTTATTTCAGTCGAAGCATGGACTAGTTTTCCGGGAGCTCTTGGACATATCCTAGCTAACATTAGTTTACAATAGAAATGGGGCCGAATTATTTAAGCTATTTTCTAAGAATTCCTATACAAATTACACAAACATAACATATAGAGAGTACCTTTACAGACAACTAGAGCATGCAGGGTCTATGTCCTTGTTGGAAATCTGAAATACAAACATATCCTTATATTTAAACAACATAATTCCAGTGTGAAACTAACATTAAACATTAATTAAGATCAACAAGTCAGTTTAAATCAAAACATTAAGTCATCTACGTCTCTCGTTTCTTTAAAAGACAAAATTGAGTTAATTACAGTAGGATTATGACTCATTTAGAACATTAGCAAACAATTAAGTAGAGTATTAGCATGTATAAACAGGTAAAATGCAATAGACTATAACATCAACAGTAATTTCTATAAGAGACCCTACCGTCATAAGTTCTATTCCTATCATTATTAGGGGCATTGATTTGTCTTAAAATTAAGCCTTAAAAACTACTTCTGGAAAAAAGCATGTGTTACTTTCATATTATATTACTATTCAGAGACCAATGGATAGGACGACTTTTACTTTCTCTGTCTAGGACGACGTTTACTTTCCTCTGTCTAGGACGACTTTTACTTTCTCTGTCTAGGACGACTTTTACTTTCCTCTGTCTAGGACGACTTTCGTTCTCTCTGTCTAGGACGACTTTTACTTTCTCTGTCTAGGACGACTTTTACTTTCCTCTGTCTAGGACGACTTTTACTTTCCTCGGTCTAGGACGACTTTCGTTCTCTCTGTCTAGGACGACTTTTACTTTCTCTGTCTAGGACGACTTTTGCTTTCCTCTGTCTAGGACGGCTTTTACTTTCTCTGTCTAGGACGACTTTCGTTCTCTCTGTCTAGGACGACTTTTACTTTCTCTGTCTAGGACGACTTTTGCTTTCCTCTGTCCCTTGCTCATGAATTCTTGCTAGGTGCGATTCCCCGGTTTCCCTCGGGGATTCTTTCGCTTTCACATCCCCCGCCGTCCTTGCTGCAGGCCCAGGTTTGTTGCCATATCTCTGTTACTCGGTTAGGCAAAACAAAAAGGACAAGGACTGGGGCCCATCCCGGGAATCCTTCCATCCCGGCTTTCTCGTCCTGCCCTCGGCCGATCTTGACTAAGACCTCCCACGCAGGAGACCTGCAACGTCACAGCGTTTCTCTTCCTTTACGGCCCTCGCACGTACCTTCGAAGTAGATCTCGGGATGAAAGTTTGAACCTATATCACTACTACAGTTGTAAGAAAGGTTCCCTATGACTTCAGGGTACCAACAATGGCCATACATTGGTAATCGAGGCTATACTTTGCCTCCCCTGCAACTGCAAGTGATTGCAATCTCTATTCAATGGGCATTAGGGACTTGTCTGACGGACAAAATCTAAAGACTTTTAGAACTTGCAGGTCGGGGCTGCCTAGGAATAGGGTGGTAATGGAAGGTATGTGTCTACACAACTAGATTATTATTCCAAGATACTTAGGACTTAGCAACTGCTACATAGCATTACTCTACTATAAATGTCAAAAAGAATAATCACTGAATACTGAGAAAAGCCACTAAAGAAACATTCTTATTAGCGGTGGCTACAGTAACATCAAGTATGAATTCAGATAAAAGATACAAATCATCAAGTTACTGCTGATTTCATTTCAAAAGTAATAATTAGCAACAGGCCATTGAGAGATAGCAACAATATCAGTCAACATAATAACATTACTAATAATCATGATCTAAAAATAAGAATAATAAACAATAAAAATAAATATACTAAATCAAAAATATCAATATATATACAATGGAGACTGGCATTCAGAAGTAAGAACAGAGTTCTATACTTATATTTCATAGTGATGCTTATTCTAACACAGTCTCCTTTAATATTCAAATTCCTGCTGTCATAATCAATGTATATATATATAGCATAAGTGGCAACTGGCTGGCCCCACAATTTGTCAATGGGAGCTCTATTTATTCTCTGGACAGTTGCGCCATGTGGTTAAAATATTTTAGGCAAATGGCGGTACTACCGATATCTTATCAGTATTTATGCAATAACAGCATGCAACAATCTATCAACTGAAATAAAATGTAGGCACAATTATCGCCTAGCTTCGCTGGAATAAAAACAAAAAGAAAAAATCAAAGACGGCAACGCTCTGTTAGCAGCAGGAGAGGCCTCTGTCAGTTTCAGCGTCGCGTGAAAGGTAGGAGAGAGAGAGAGAGAGGTAGAGTGACCGCGGAATACGTTGCGGTTTTCACTCACAAGTCAGCTGAGCTGGGCCTCTGTCCTTTTAACTTGTACTGAAAATAAAAAAGTGTCGCAGAGTATCTCTAATAATAAAATAAATAAACAAATGAACGTGAACAAACGTTAGCAATGACTATCGATAGAGTCTTACGTTTATTGTCAGAGGGCTATTCTTATTTCCTCATTAACAAAACAAAAGCAAAAGAACTTAGTGTACAACTGCAGAACTATCGAAGCATAAATCCATTCCTCTCTGTTTAATCTTGATAAGGACATTACTGTAACAGCATACACATCCTTGTCTATAATGCCAATCTCTCTCTTTTCATGCTATAAATCACTGATGAAATTAAAACAAAAAAACTAAAATCATATGTGACAGTATCCCTACTACTATCAACAAAAGTACAAATATCCCTCTCTTAACAACTTCTTAAAAAGGACTTAAGTGTCATTAATTTTAACTTTAAAACTCAGCAAATAATCTCTAATAATCTCAATTATCTTTAATTAGCCCGATTGTAATCTAAAATTCATGAAAAATGCTAGGGATTAACCATGGTTATCTCTGGATAATCTTTTCAGAATCCTTTAAGTAAGATTTTAAAGATTTCTTCAATACAAAAAGAACTATAACAAAAACGGGTATCTAAGAATATAAAAAGTCTATCTCTGTGTATGCAATAATAAAAACAAAAAGTATATCTCATTATCAACAGTAAGGAATACATTTTGCTTAAACTTCCAAATCTCGCACGGAGTTGTACATAAACATTTCAAACATAAAATATATATTTTCTTTTACTATCTCGAATTTGACTTTTATCTGCTCTCTCAAATACGGGATACAGCTGTGTAACATTCTTGTTGTCATTTCGTGTCAGCTCTCACTCTATGACCAAGCCGAAATAATTTTGATAAAACATTATCATGGCTAAAACTCGCAAAGTTTTACTTTATCAATCTAACATATCTCTTCAGACAAATAATGTATATACTGCAGCTAGCAAAGAAAATAAAGAATCATTCATAGATTCACGTCCTTTATCACGTAACATCTATCTTGGAATCTCTCGGAAATCGAATAATAATCTCAATGGCGGAGTAGGGGACAAAACAAAAATAAAACAAACTCGGCATTTCAACCATATCTGGGCAGGTGGAGAATTACCTTCTCATCCATATCCCTCACTAGATATTGCAACAGCGCATCACCTCCCATAGATACACTCTGATATGGCATGCAGAAGGACCTGGCGGAGCAGGGGAACGATCCTCGCAGACTCCCCAATCATGCTTCCTAACGGTGCTTTCCGCGATTTCACCCCCTAGAGCAACCCCCCATTATACCCCCGGTCATTCATACTCATTCTCTGCCTCACTCGCTGCATCACTTACAAAACACTCATCCCCTTTCTGTAAAATTCCCTTTAATTTACAACGTTGGTTTTCCTTTCCCGGTCTCTCTGAAGAAGAGTAAAGGTGAAATCTCGGCTGAGCCGTGCGGTCACAGACCTCCTCACCAGTCCTAGGTCCCATTCTAACGAACAAACAAACATTCTACTCCCTTGAAGCTACGTTTAGGTGACACTGAAAAACCTTCCCTATTCTAGGACAGCACAAACTACTCTAATTCACTCTTACTTTCGCCTGCATAGCGTGAAATCAAAAAAACTCATCTCTAACTAATATCACGAAATTTCTTATTCTTCAAAAAAAACATGCCACACACGTATCGTAAGATTAATTCCTTCATCCTAACACAAAAAGAACGATCTGTCGTTTATGTCTTTCTCTCGCTAAAACATTACTCCCGCGGATAAAAACAAACAAAAAAAAGAACCTTGAAAACAGGCGCAATCTTGACACTCGATTTCTTACGCTTTAAGAAATTAACATAACAATGATTTTACACGTACTTTAAAACTACAGATTTATAATGACGAGGTTGGGAGATCGAATGGTCACTTCCGCATTCCTTTCTCGAAAACCACACGTGGTTTATGAAACTCTCAAAAGCAGATGCACGTATATTTCTCACTATAATTCTTACGCTTTAGAAATTAATATACTGTAACAGTGATTTCACGTGCATTAAAGTTTTTCAATTAAAAATCGATACATTCGCGTTCTCAAAATTCAATCTAAGCATTAATACAAATAAATGGAACGCACTTCCAACGCAAATTTTTTATATTACTCAAATTATAACAAAAACGGAGTTTATTACTGCTTATAGCTATTAGTACAAATTATCCATGTTAGTAATGGGTACAGAAATTCTACTTTTATCAACTTATTAAGCGCCACACCCCTTATAAGCGGGTTGGCTGAGTCAAAGCATAACTACAAGATAAAATGGCGGCGTCCACCGACCTCAATTTCTTTTACTAATTGTCCCATTACTCACTGGATACAGATCACAAGTACTTAGCTATTTTAAGGAGGTGGTCCTGAAAAACTTCATGGCAGAAGGCAAGGAAGGAGAGGGTTCTCCTTCTTCTCTTCGCGTAAAATCGTCGAATCGCCGTCTTCTTGGTCGGATCCGGCAACTTATACCTCTTGTAATGGGCATTTTCACTCAATGCTCCGGTCACACTTCGGCTTACTAAGAAATATCTTAGAAATAGTTCCTTCAAAGTTTTATAATATTTTCTATTTGACCACTCGTCACTTCTCATCCGCAGACCCAAGTATTTCAGGAAGTCGGTCGCGGGAATTATGGACGGACATTCGCGGTCTTTTACATTTGCGCCGTCGAGGTATAAAAGTAAATTTTTAACTCGAGGCGTCTTTACAACCAGGGCACAGGGTGGGGGCTGGGCCTGCTGCGTTCCCTGTGTCACCACGGGGTTCGGAGCGGCCGGCTGTTCGTCGATGTTTGAGGCGTCGGTTTTACTGTCGGCGTCGGCCAAGTTCCTTCTCGACGGAGCGGCGTCGGCGCGTGCTTGTTACAAGTTTCAGATTCTGGCTTCAGCATGGCGGGCTGGCTTCAGCATGACCGAAGTCATACGACACTCGTTTTGGCAGATGTAATCGTTACCCTGAGTGCATGCCCTTGCTAACCTCAGACCGTGACGGAGCGCGAACCCTCGATCTGACGCCTCGGTATATATATATATATATATATATATATATATATATATATATATATATATATATATATATATATATATTATATATATATATATATATATATATATATATATATATATATATGAATGTAAGGAAGGCAATCTCCTGATATTTAGTATCCATGAAAGGCATCGGAGTAAACTGCTAAATATATGCTGGCCTTGAAGAAAGACTATGCATCGAATATCCCAGTTGAAGAGTAATGCTGGCGTCACACATAGCCAAAACTCCCGACCCGACTCTTAAGACCGCGTTCCGACGGAATCTTCGCTCAATCCTTGGAGATCCGGCAGATTTTTTAGCCGACAGGCGCATTCCTGTGCCTGTCGGAAGTGCGTCATACGTCCGCGTAAGCAGTCCTATGGATCGTAATTGCAATCGTACGGAGTAGTTTGGACGCGTAATTTAGCCTACGACTGATCGTACGCAAACGTAAGTCTCATCATAGAACACAGGAAATTTAAATTTTTGACCATTACGACTAGGCCGACCATGCTCCCGACGCTCCCGACCCATCATAGGGGAACGTACATGTTCGTAGGGGGTTGTACGCAGTCGGGATGAATACTGTAATTCCCCCGAAGGAAGGGTATCGTGGCAAGAGAGAATGGTTTAAAGGACGACGTTTGTAACTTTAATTATGTTAGAATTAATCCTAGTGAACAATAAATATATGGAATATATATATATATATATATATATATATATATATATATATATATATATATATATATATATATATATATATATATATATATAATATTATATATATATATATATATATATTATATATATATATATATATATATATATATATATATATATGGGATATTTGTGAAAGTATAACCCTGATTTATATATTTGGCACTTCAGCTACTTATATATATAAGTAAATATATGTTTGCCATGTATGTTAATATATTTCATATATTTTGTTTGACACATTTATGGATTTGATTAATTCATATTTTGATATATTGATTTCACAATATTATATGGGAAATATATACTTTATTATATGACCAATATTAACGGTCATATATAAATATATATTATAGTAAAATGATGATATAAGTAATAAACAGGAAATGAACAGAAAATAATAATTTTTAAGATACAAAAATATATACTGTACAAAAATATATAAATTTCATTATGAGAAAATACACAAGTATGGCAAGACATATCCCCATGTAATAATATAAGTGTACTGAAAAAATTACATATGAGAATATCATGCTAAAACAATAAGAAATTCGGCAAGCGGAGCAGGAAAACTGAACGCCCAGGACTGGGTTGTCAGAAATGAGACCACGCATGCGCTCGCTGTCTTTTTGTCCTGCGCTGCCAGACGTATAAGCGAATTATTAAATTTTTAACGGTTCCAGACCCGGAGGACTGCGTACGCTGGGTAGGATCGATCCTCTGGATCGTACGCGGGCGTACACCTTCTCCTACGCCCGCGTACTATCAAGAAGATCGACCTTACCCATCGTACGCAGTCTTCTACGACTGATTTGGTCTTCCGAATCGCAGAGATTATTGGGTGCAGCAGCCAATTATCGTAGGCCCTCCACAACGGTTCAGGACCCCCTCGATTTTTTTAAACTACGTAGGACCGTTAGGATTCCGTCTTACGCGGACGAAAAATTACACCCGATTAGCGTAATGACGTCATTGCTGTCGGGAGGATTCCGTCTTTAGACGGTTTTAAGAGTCGGGTCGGGAATTTTGGCTATGTGTGACGCCAGCAGAACATTGCTCTCGTCCAGTATCTTGGGAAAAGATACTTTGTCCCCGTACAAGTGGAGCTTCCCAGCCATTGTGTTTTCCGAGAGGGTCTCATTTACCATTGCATCTTCTCTTTCCTGACGATTGAGGCATGGAGCCTTCGAAAGCTCGAACTGCAAGTCTTCAAGAAAATTGTGTCAAAGCATCAATTCTGGATGAGAGGAATGTTACTCTTCAACTGGGATATTCGATGCATAGTCTTCCTTCAAGGCCAGCATATATTTAGCAGTTTTCTCCGATGCCTTTCACGGATAATATATATATATATATATATATATATATATATATATATATATATATATATATATATATATATATATATATATATATATATCTATATATATATATATATATATATATATATATATATATATATATATATATATATATATATATATATATATATATAGGTAGTCACCATGGCTCAAGCGGTAGCGTCTGCGACTCTGAGGCGTCAGGTCGAGTGTTCGCGCCCCGTCACGGTCTGAGGTTAGCAAGGGCATGCACTCAGGGTAACGATTACATCTGTCAAAACAAGTCCTTCGCAAGAAGGCAATCGTCCTAGCCCTTGGTTGAAAAGGGAGTCCGTGACGTAAAACAGGAACAATATATATATATATATATATATATATATATATATATATATATATATATATATATATATATATATATATATATATATATATATATATATATATATATATATATATATATATATATATATATATATATATATATATATATATATATATATATATATATATATATATATATATATATATATATATATATATATATATATATATATATATTCAAGATTGGGTCCAGATCCACTAAATATGATGGTGTTGAAATTCATGATTATCACCTTGTCTTCTTCTTCTTCTTCTTATTATTATTATTATTATTATTATTATTATTATTATTATTATTATTACTATTATTATTATTATTATTATTATTATTATTATTATTATTATTATTATTATTATTATTATTATTATAGTGGCCGCCGTGGAATAACGGCAACAATCGTTACTTTGAATAATCAGATCGTGGGTTCGAGGCCCGCTACTGTCTGAGATTAGAAAGGGCATTCACTCAGATAACGGTAGCACTTGCCAAAATCAAAAGTCCTTGGCAACAAGGCATAATCCTAGCCCTTAAAAGACAAGGGAGTCCGTGTCATAAACCGATCACATATTATTATATTATTATTATTATTATTATTATTATTATTATTATTATTATATTATTATTATTATTATTATTATTATTATTATTATTATTATTATTATTATTATTATTATTATAAGATTGTGAATATATGACGCGGCCCAAAGGGATTTCTCGCACCTGCTAACTCAGTGAACTGTGGTAGATGGATGTGAGGGGAGTTGCCATGTGATGAAGTGGTGTGGGTAAACCAGTTGCGATTATCAGGTCTAATTGTAGAATATACTTGCCCGCCTACCTTGTGGTTGACCCAAGCAGGATGGAACGGGGGGGAGACGTGGCAACTCTTTATCCCCAAGGAGCTGAGAGGAGTGGTTGAGGTGTGTGTGGATCGTGGTGAATTCACGCTTTTTGGCTCGGCAATCACCCTTACAAGGGGGAATGAGACATGTGCATATGTATGTATGTATGTATGTATATATGTTATTATTATTATTATTATTATCTTTATTATTATTATTATTATTATTATTATTATTATTATTATTATTATTATTATTATTATTATTATTATTATTATTATTATTATTATTATTATTATTATAATAATAATTATTATTATTATTATTATTATTATTATTATTATTATTATTATTATTATTATTATTATTATTATTATTATTATTATTATTATTATTATTATTATTATTATTATTATTATAAGGCTTCCTCCTGAGGGAGGGCAAGAATACATACATATATATATATATATATATATATATATATATAGTATATATATATATATATATATATATATATATATATATATATATATATATATATATGTATATATATATATATATATATATATATATATATATATATATATATATATATATATATATATATATATATATATATATATATATATATATATATATATATATATATATATATATATATATATATATATCTATGTATATATATATATATAATATATATATATATATATATAATATATCTATAGATATATATATATATATATATATATATTTCTTGAATATATATATATATATATATATATATATATATATATATATATATATATATATATATATATATATATATATATATATATATATATATTCTTGAATATATATTTTTTGGTTGAAGCAAAAGTGGTAGTAGCAAAAGAGTGGGGAAATAGAGTGTGGGGATGTAGAAGGGAAATAGGGAAGGTGGAAGAGTTGAAAAAGCCAGAGAAGAGACAGGAATATCAGGAAAGGTTGAGAGTGGCATATGACAGGGTGAAAGAAAGAGAAGTTGGGGAGTTATAGGAGGAATGGGGGTTGATGAAAGAAGGTTTTGTGGGACATGCAAGTGATGTGTGTGGCAAGAGGTTTGTTGGAGGTGGCATGAGGAGGGGCAGCGAGTGGTGGAATGAAGGGGTGAAAATGAAAGTGGAAGAGAAAAATAGGGCTTTTGAGGAATGACTGCAGTGTAAAAGTAGGGAGAAGTATGAAAGATATAGGGAGAAAAATGTGGAAACCAAGCGGAAGGTAGAGGAAGAGAAGAGGTTGGCAAATGTTAGGTGGGGACAGGATTTTAGTAGGTCATATGAGGAGAGTAAAAAGAAATTTTGGAAAGAAGTGAAGAGAGTAAGGAAGGGTGGATCGAGGATGGAAGAGACAGTAAAAGATGTGAATGGACAGATGTTAAGAGGACCGATGCAAGGAAAAGATGGGCAGAATATTTTGAGTGCTTGCTGAATGTTGAGGAAGATAGAGAGGCAGCTATAGTGGCAGTGAGGGGTGTTCAAGTGCCAGTAATGGGAGATGAAAATGAGTGAGAGATTACAAGAGAGGAGGTGAAAAGGGTGTTGTTTGAAGTGAAAGCAGGTAAAGCACATGGAATGGATAGTGTGAGAGCGGAGATGTTGAAAGATGGTGGTGTGACTGCATTGGAATGGTTAGTGAGTGTTTAATATATGCTTTATGTTGTCAATGGTGCCAGTGGAATGGGTGATTGCTTGTTTAGTGCCCCTATACAAAGGTAAGGGAAATGTTTATGAATGCAGTAATTTTAGGGGTATAAGTTTGTTGAGTGTGGTAGGAAAAGTGTATGGTAGGACACTGGTTAATAGGATTAGGGATAAGAGAGAAAATGTGATCGCGGAAGTGCAGAGTGGCTTTAGGAGAGGTAGAGATTGTATAGATCAGATTTTTATAGTTAGGCAGTTATGTGAGAAATATTTAGCAAAGGGTAAGGATGTGTATTTTGCATTTCTGGATCTTGAAAAAGCATATAATAGAGTTGATAGAGAGGCAATGCGGAATGTTTTGAGCTTATATGGAATTAATGGTAAATTGTTGCATACAGTGACTAGTTTGTATGAGGGCAGTAGAGCTTGTGTTAGGGTAGGGAATGAAGTGAGTGAGTGGTTTCCAGTGAGTGTGGGACTGAGACAGGGATGTGTGATGTCACCATGGCTGTTCAATTTGTATATTAATGGAGTTGTAAGAGAGGTGAATGAGCGAGTGCGTGGTCGAGGTTTGAGAATGGTAGATGGGGATGATAACGAGTGGGAGCATGAATCAGTTGCTGTTTGCAGATGATACTGTGGTGGTGGCAGATTCAGAGGAAAAGCTGTGTCATTTAGTGTCAGAATTTGGAATGGTGTGTGAGAGAAGGAAGTCGCGAGTGAATGTGGGAAAGAGTAAGGTTATGAGGTGTACAAGAAACGAGGATGGTGCTGCATTGAATGTTATGTTGAATGGAGAGACACTTGAGGAAGTTGATCAGTTTAAGTATTTAGGCTCAGTTATAGCTGCAAATGGTGGAGTGGAAGCAGATGTGTGTCACAGAGTGAATGAAGGATGTAAAGTGTTGGGTGCGTTGAAAGGAGTGATGAAGAATAGAGAGTTGCAAATGAATGTTAAGAAAGTTTTGTATGAGAGAGTGGTTGTGCCAACTGTGATGTATGGATCAGAGTTATGGGGTATGAAAGTAAGTGAGAGATGGAAACTAAATGTGTTTGAGATGAAATGCCTGAGGAGTGTGATTGGTGTATCTCTGTTGGATAGGGTTAGGAATGAAGTGGTAAGAACAAGAACGGGTGTGAGAAGAGAAATTGCAGCCAGAGTAGATATGAATGTTCTGAGATGGTTTGGCCATGTGGAAAGGATGAATGATGAAAGACTGCTGAAAAAGGTGATGAATGCGAGAGTTGATGAGAGAAATGCTAGAGGGAGGCCAAGGTTTGGATGGATGGATGGAGTAAGGAGAGCCCTGAATGATAGGAGGATGGATGTGAGGAAAGCAAACGAGTGTGCTAGGAATAGGAATGAATGGCGACCAATTGTGACGCAGCTCTGATGGGCATCTGCTGTTACCTCGGGGCTGCATTTTACAGAGGTAGCCCTGTGGTAGGGGCAGTAGGAGGAGTTGGCAGTTTTGAAGCGACACGGGTTGTGGAAGAGCTGGGAGGATGGGCTGTGGCACTCCAGCAGTGCCATCTGAACAGTTGCTAGCTCCCTCGTTATTGCCCATAGAGCAAAGTAGTCCCCTTATTGTTTTCTTTCTTTGATGTTGGCTACCCCCCAATTAAAAGGGGAAACAGCCAAGGTAGATAGATAGAATAGATAGATATTCTCTGAATGTCCTCTTGCATGAGTCCTTGCTATTTTCTCACCCACATGCCGAAGTTCTTTATATTGGGGACTTCAATGTACACTACAGTAATTGGCTTAATTCTTCTCACATTGATGTGGGAGGAAGTGAGGCCCTTGCTTTTTCTATTACTTGCGATCTGGAGCAGATTATCAAATATCCTACTCGTGTTCCTGATCGACACGAACATACGGACAACACTCTTGGCCTATTTCTAACTTCAAAACTTTCAATCTACTCATATTCTGTGCTTACCCCTCTTGGTAATTCTGATTACTCAGTGATCTCAATCTCTTCCATATTCTCTCCTCCATCATCAGTTCCTCTTACTCAGCTGCCTTTGGCACTTTGAGCATACTCAACTTAAAGACTTGTGTAATTTCCCCTTTGACATCCCAGGGATGACTACTCTTTCGGTCCCGCAACACTGATCAGGTAGCCCTAAAATTTAACGAGATCATAACCTCAGGTATGGAGGCATTCTTCCCCTCCTCTATGAAAAGTTTTTCACAGCCTAATCCTTGTTTTAACAGTGGCTGTTCCATAGCTGTTTAGGCTAAGAATCAGGCACATCAGTCGTACCAAGACTTCCCTGATCAAACTTGGTCCGCTTTTATTTCAGCTAGGAATCGCTGTACTGCTCAAATTTGAAGGTCTAAAGCTTGCTTTATTTGAAGGAAAGTTGATGACCTTAACTCCTCTCCTACTGATAATTGTTTCTAGTCCTTAGCCAAAAACCTCTCCAAAAACCTCTGTAACTTAAGCTTTCCCCCTCTCATTCAATACGATGGTTCTATAGCTTGCTCTCCCACTGACAAAGCCACTCTCTTTAGCTCTCATTTTTTTATGCCAACTCTTCTGTAAATGATTCTAGATCACGTGTTCATCATAATTTACCCCTCTCTAACTCTTTGCCCTCCCTTATTCCTTTTTCACACAAAAATAATAAGGTTCTTCGCTCGTTAAAGATGAACAAAGCATTTGGTCCCGAGGGTATATCTGCAGGGCTCCTTAAGGAGTTTGCAGATAAACTGGCTAACGTGATTTGCCATCTTTTTCGCCTCATTCTTTCAACCAGTATTTTTTTTTTATGAGTGTGACACCAGAACAGACAGAAACTGCCCTCATCAATAAAGGCCCTGGCACGTGAAAATACCAAGACGAACGAAAAGAAAAAGGTTAAGGACAAGGCAGAGATGAAGTTATGTCACACAAAGGAAAACGACAGACAGAAAAAACAGTCAAAGTACAGAGGGCCCAGAGATATGGAGGACTAGGCTCTGAGATGACGATAGATCTGCTTTTTAAAGGATGAAAGGTCATAAGAATTAGGAAAGACAGAAGGAGGAAGAGGATTCCAAGTCTGGAGGTAGATGGGAAGAAGCAGTCACTGCACCGATCAAGCCGTGAGCTACAAATCTCCACACAGTACATGTGAGAAGAGGCCACTTGGCGAGTGTTACGCGGCCTTGGCAGTGGGGGAGGGATGCAACTCCTCAACTCATCAGAGCAGCGATGGAACTAGTAGCGATAGAAAGAGAAAGGGAAGATACCTTACGGCGAAGAGAGAGAGAATCCAGGTTAGAAGTAAGAGAAGGATCATTAATGAGTCTGACTGCCTTAGATTCAACCCTATCAAGAATATGAGTATAAGAAGAAGCACGTCAGATGTGTGAGCAGTATTCTAAGCAGGAACAGATAAGACCTTTGTAAATTTTAAGTAACTGCAAAGAGGAAAAGTAATGGCAAAAACGAAACAAAACCCCCAATTTTTTGAATGAAGATTTAGAAATTAGGATTATATGATTCCTGCAAGACAAGTTAGAGACTATATGGATTCCTAATATGTTGATGGAATTAATAGGATAAATTTCGTTAGTTTCGAAGACAATAGGGTTATCAGGAGGAGAAGAAGATAGAGAAATAGCCAGAAACTGTATCTTGGAGGCATTAAATTTAACTAAATTTTGAGTGTCCCACTCAGATACTCTCTGCAAATCAGAGCTAAGAGTAGAAGAAAGAGTGATATGAGACTGATTACGAGAAACAGATGAAGGTTGTGAAGAAAAGGCAGAAGAAAAGTGTATGGTAGAATCATCAGCAAAGGCATGAAGAAGAGAGGAAGATGGGGATTGTAGAAGATCATTGATGAAGAGAAGGAACAGAGTAGGCGAAAGAACAGAGCCCTGTGGAACACCACTGGTAACAGAGAAAGGGCTAGATGTCGCTCCATCAACAACTACTGATATAAAACGGTCAGTAAGAAAACTGGAAATCAGAGAACAGAAAGAAGGGGTAAAGCCATAGGCAGGGAGTTTGGCCAACAGAGCCTTGTGCCAGACTCTGTCAAAAGCCTTTGAGATATCAAGGGCAACGACAAAGGATTCCCCATAGTTCCTCAGAGAAGATGACCTTGCATGAGTAAGATAGGGCAGGAGATAACCAGTGGATCTTGCCTTGCGGTAACCGTACTGGTGATCGGAGATAAGTGAGTTATATTCAAGGCGTTCCAAGAAGTGAGCATTGAGCAAAGTTTCGAAAACTTTAGCAATAGAGGAGGTTAGGGCAATAGGTCGGTAGTTTGAAGGAATATAGCGGTATCCCTTCTTAGGAACAGGGTGAACTACAGCATGCTTTCAAGATGAAGGATAGATACTGGTTGACAGATTGAGGCAAAAAAGACAGCAAAGCACGGGAGTATTTCATCTGCAAACTCCTTAAGGAACCTTGCAGGGATACCATCAGGATCAGATGCCTTGTTCGTCTTTAGCGAGCGAAGAACCTTCTGAACTTTGCGTGCAGAAGGGATAAGGGAGGGCATAGGGTTAGAGAGGGGTAAAGATTGAGGAACAGGTGTGCTGGAATCGTTTATAGAAGAGTTGGCAGAAAAATGAGAGCCTAAGAGAGTGGCTTTGTCAGTGGGAGAGAAAGCTATAGAATTATCAGGACAAATGAGAGGGGGAAAGCTTGAGTTACAGAAGTTTTTGGAGAGGATTTTTGCTAATGACCAGAAGCATTTGTCAGTGGGAGAGGAGTTAAGGTCATGAACTTTCCTTCTAATAATGGAAGCCTTAGACCTTCGAACCTGAGCAGTACAGCAGTTCCTAGCTACAATAAAAGCAGAGCGAGTTATATCGGAAGGAGAGGCTTGGTAAGATCGGTATGCCCGATTCCTGGCCTGGATAGCCATAGAGCAGGCACGGTTAAACCAAGGTTTCAAAGAGGAAGTTACACAAATTTCCATGTTGGGTACGCTCAAAGTGCCAAAGGCAGTGCTGAGTTTAAGGGATAGCTGGAGGGAGAGCGAAAATGGAAGATACTGAGATTATAGAGTGGTCATATTTACCATGAGGGAAAAGTACAGAATAAGAGTAGTTTGAAGGATTTGAAGATAAAAATAGGTGAAGAGTGTTTGCTGTATGTGCGTGACGATCAGGAACACAAGTAGGATGTTTGATTATTTGCTCCAGATCGTGAGTAATAGAGAAAGCAAGGGCCTCAATTCCTCCCACATCAGTGTGAAAGGAATGAAGCCACTCATTGTGGTGTACATTGAAGTCTCCTATGTAGAGAACTTCGGCATGTGGGTGAGAAGATAGCAAGGACTCATGACACTAGGACAGATATTCATAGAAAAACACAACCTCGGTGGAGTTTGGAGAACAGTAGCAGAAGCAAAGGAAGATAGTGGTAGTGGAGAGATAGACTTTTAGTCAGAAAACATCAAAGTCAGGAGATTCAAGGTCCATGAGCCTCGCAGTAGGAGTGCTAGTGTTGCAGTAGGCGCAGACCCTACCTTTGGAACGAAAACAAGTATACAGATTATAGTGAGAGACTTGAAATGAGTCAGAGGAATCATGTCTAGACAGCTGAGTTTCAGATAGGAGGAGGAGGTTAGGGAGGAAAGTATCCAAGTGCTGTTCTACAGACGAAAGATTAGAGTTCAGCCCACGAAAGTTAAAATAGTGAAGAGTGAAAGAAGCAGATCTATTGGGAGGTGCAAGGTTATGGGCAGAACCATTACTACCACCAAGCGTGTCTGCCCTCAAGCCAATAGTGGAGTCAACACAATTCCCGGAGATTCTTCGCACCCCTCTATGCCGGGTACTGGGGGCCATTAGCTGAGGATCTTCCATAAATAATAACAAATGTGAGGAAGAAAGTGAGAAAAAGAGACAGATGTGGAAAATGTTGTGACTTGTCAAATGTAATGGAATAGCAAGAAATGTATAATGAATACGCCAGAATATTCAGTGTAGATGTAGGCATGAGGAAAGAACCGTGCTGAAGGAAGACTCAACCCGGAACTGTCTGGACCAGTCCTAGTTGCATCCTAATACCTTCAGTCGTAGTCTTTCATCAGGCGACTGGTGTCATGCCAACCTACTTCATCTTGGAAACATGCTCTAGTGCAACCTGATCCTAAGAGTGGTGACAACTCTATTCCTTCATACTAATGACCAATGGCCCGAACCTCAACTTTCGCTGAAATTTTCGAGACTTTGCTCAAGTCTCACTTTTTGAATTGAACCTAACTGTCTTATCTCCGATCACCAGTATGGCTTCCATAAGGTAAGATCAACTGGTGACCTCCTTTCCTATCTTACTCATGCATGGTCATCTTCTCTGAGGAATTATGGGGAATCCCTCGTCGTGCCCTTAATTTCTCTAACACTTTTGACAGAGTCTGGCACAAGGTTCTGTTGGCCAAACACTTTGCTAATGGCTTTACCCCTTCTCTCTGCTCTCTGATTTCCAGTTTTCTTTCTGACCGTTTTATATCTGTGGTTGTTGGCGGTGCAACATCTAGTTACCAGTGGTGTTCCACAAGGCTCTGTTCTTTCACCTACTCTATTCCTACTCTTCATGAACGATCTTCTTCAGTCCCCATCCTCCTCTCTTCTTCATGCCTTTGCCGATGATTCTACTCACCATTTTTCCTCTGCCTTTTCTTCTTCTACTCTCACCTCCAATTTGGAGAGGGTATCTGAATGGGGCACCCGAAATCTACTTAAATGTAATGCCTTCAAGACAGTTTCTGGCTATTTTTTTTATCTTTCTCTCCTCCTGATAGCCCAATTGTATTTGAAACTAACGAAATTTATCCTCTTAATTCTGTTAATGTATTAGGAATCTAGATAGCCTCTAACTTGTCTTGCAGGAATCACATAATCCAAATTTCTAAATCTGCATCTAAAAAACTGGGCGTTCTATTTCGTTTTCGTCATTACTTTTCCTCTTTACAGTTCCTATAAATCTATACAGGTCCTATCCATCCCTGCTTAGAATTCTGCTCGCACTTCTCTTATTTGTAATCTGAATTCTCTCTCTCTTTGTCATAAGATATCATCCCCTTCTCTATTCTATCACTACTTCTTCCATCGCTGCTCTGCTGAGTTGGCGAGTTGCATCCCTCCCCCATGCCGAGGCCACTTAACACTCGCCAAGTGACCTCGTCTTACAGGTACTGTGTGGAGATTTGTAGCTCACGAATTGGTCGCTGCAGTGACTGTTTCTTCTCATTTACCTCCAGACTCTGGAAATTCTCTTCCCCTTTCTGTTTTTTTTTTAATTCTTATATCCTCTCATCCTTCAAAATCGGATCGATCGTCATATCAGGGCCTAATCCTGAATATCTCAACGTCCTCAGTACTTCGACTATTCTCTCAGCCTGTTCTTTTCCTATTGTGTATCATTACCTCATCTCTGCCTTGTCCTTGACCTTTTTTTTTCTTCGTCTTCGTGTTTTCCTCGTGGCTGAGCCTTTACTGATGGGGACAATTTTCGTGTCTGTCCCGGTGTCACACTCATAAAAACAGAATATGCAGAATCTCTCTGTTAAGGTCTGCACAGCTTTGCCTCCGTGAAACAAAATCAAACAGGATTGTAGAAACTGTATAATATATAGACTTTGATGATGTAGTTCTTGAAAGTAAAATTAAGAAATAAGGTTGAATGCAAAAACTTAATACATAATAGATAGTTATTTTTTCTATTTTCTTTCAATGGACGACTCTTTCCATGTGTATATGGGGTTGCTGTATCTATATGGCCTCTCTGAAGCTAATGTTTGCTTTTCCCCCAAGTTTTACTGATGAATGGCCTCCTGACACCAACTCTTTCAATTTCTGGGTTTGTTACTAGAATTGAATAAGGATAATTATTTTTTACTGGTTTCATTTAGGTTATCGTATGGTTCGACACAGAGTTTTACAGCATGGTGCCCTTCCTGAAACTAACCATTTCCGTTTATCTAGACTTGGAACCTGTACGGATTTTGTATCACAATTTCATACAAACCTCTCTGAGGCGAGTGCTTGGTTCTAGCTCCAAGTTTTACAGCAGGATGTCTTTCCTGCCACCAACTCTGTCCATTACTCTAAACTTGTAACCTGTACCTATCTGATATCACTGTTCTTTAATAAGCTCTTTGAGGCCAATCCTTGTTCTTAACTTAATTTTTTTGGGGGGCCGGATGCCCTTCCAGACACCAGCACACTCCATTTGTCTGGGGCTTTGAAAAGGCACCGAGTTGATCTGGCTTGTTCCTTAGGAGAATGCTACACGGATATTATCGAATAATAGGACATTAGACGACAGTATAATTACAACAGAGGCTCTTATTAATGCAGCTTCATTTTCATTCTCATTAGGGTACAATAGGCAAGATGAACGAAACTAGATATGATATGCATCAAGTTCCACGATTCTTTGCTCTAATAATCAATAAATACATATTTTGTATCAAATATTAGTTTCAAATTCAGAAATGATATTATCGTTGCTTCTTAAGAGAATTCAATACTTGTTGTACAAAGATATTAAAAACGTTTATGCAATCTTCATCAAGGCGCTACCACTACACCACAGAAGGTTAAAAGGAATTCAACCTTATAGCTTATATCTGCTATACTTAGGAATGAACGCATTCTAACTGAATGCCACTATGTTCATATTACAGATTCCCCAACCTCACTCGTGGCTTCATTTTAGCATTTAATTCAAATCCCAATCTCATTCGGGCCATGAAATTATCAAATAAGCACATTACATATGTAAAAACATGAATCATTTTTTACCCCGACCGGGACTCGAACCTAGGACAATAAGGTTGGATTCCTTTTAACCTTCTGTGGTGTAGTGGTAGCGCCTTGACTTAGTAATCATAAGTCCTAGGTTCGAGTCCCGGTCGGGGTAAAAAATGATTCATGTTTTCACATATGTAATGTGCTTATTTGATAATTTCATGGCACGAATGAGATTGGGAATTGAATTAAATGCTAAAATGAAGCCACGAGTGAGGTTGGGGAATCTGTAATATGAACATAGTGGCATTCAGTTAGAATGCGTTCATTCCTAAGTATAGCAGATATAAGCTATAAGGTTGGATTCCTTTTAACTTCTGTGGTGTAGTGGTAGCGCCTTGACTTAGTAATCATAAGTCCTAGGTTCGAGTCCCGGTCGGGGTAAAAAAAAATTATTCATGTTTTCACATATGTAATGTGCTTATTTGATAATTTCATGGCCCGAATGAGATTGGGATTTGAATTAAATGTTAAAATGAAGCCACGAGTGAGGTTGGGGAATCTGTAATATGAACACAGTGGCATTCAGTTAAAATGCGTTCATTCCTAAGTATAGCAAATATAAGCTATAAGGTTGGATTCCTTTTAACCTTCTGGGGTGTAGTGGTAGCGCCTTGACTTAGTAATCATAAGTCCTAGGTTCGAGTCCCGGTCGGGGTAAAAAATGATTCATATATATATATATATATATATATATATATATATATATATATATATATATATATATATATATATATATATATATATATATGAGTGAGTGTGTGTGTGTGTGTGTGTGTGTGTGTGTGTGTGTGTGTGTGTGTGTGTGTGTGTGTGTGTGTGTGGTGTGGGGGGGGGCTTACCTAATTGTGTTTACGGGAAAGAGCCCAAAGCTCGTATCCTGATCGGTTCCACTTTATTCTTAGTGATACTTATCATACCTGTCCTTAAAACTATGGATTGAGATAGCATTAACTACCTCCTCGCTTAGCCAATTCCAATTATCAACTACTCTTACACTGAAAAAGTATTTCCTTACATCCTGCAAAGAACTTTTCTTACGAAGCTTCAAACTATGACCTCTAGTTCTAGAGCCAGCCATATCAAAATATCGATCCCTATCCACTCTATCATAACCATGAAGGAATTTAAAGACTGTCACCATATCCCCCATCAATCTTCTAGCTTCGAGTGATGGTAAGTCTAAATCTCTCAGCATCTCATCATAACTGAGATTGCGTATTTCTGGCACCAGTTTCGTGGCATGTCTTTGGACTTTTTCAAACTTAGCTATGTGCTTTTTCAAGTGTGTTTACTCCTAGATCTCTCTCATTTTCTGTCTCTTGAAGTTGTACTCCAGCCACCGAGTAGTCAAGCTTGGG
>JAXCGZ010022706.1:127500-140000 GCA_037179515.1 Halocaridina rubra | reverse complement strand
GTTAAATACCACACTGGTGGCAGCTGAGTACATTCCCACGCCGGATTCATCGTGAAGAGCCAAAAAGTTATATGCCAGTGGAATCTCATGCTGTGAAAAAAAAAAAAATGCAGGATACAGAAGAGTATAACACAGATTTGAAAGCGAAGTCAGAGGAAGCACAGCGAGTCATACCTCATCCCCAACCCCATTAGGAAAGGCGCCCAGCATTAAGAATTGTCCCTTATATTTGGACTCGGCAGCAAAGTTGCTGAAACATCAGTCACGATGGATGGGAAACGCAAAATGGAGAGGTGACTGGTCAAGTTGGGAGGAAATTCCTGTGCGATTCACAAGTTATTTCACCTCGCATAGGACTGTGAGTGAGAAGATTCCTGGGATGGTGAATCGGCAATCTTATGAGGGGTATGGATGATGTCGTTGGCGGGAAAACTAGAGAGCTCAGAAGAAAGGAAAAACCTTCTCCCCCAGTACCAGAGGCAGTGACCTCCTATAGCCAGCATCCCAGAACAGCTAAGTTCTTGTAATTTTCACCCAGTAAGGATAGTGGGTATATCAAAAGATTTTGAGGTTAGAGGACTCCTCCAATATGCTCTGTAGACATGCTTTGACTCAGCCTCCTTGTATATAAGACGGAATATGGCTTTTGTAAATTTATAGAAGCATAATTTCTGTACCCATTACTAAACTAGATAATTTGAATTAATAGCTATAAGCAATGATAAACACGATTTTTTTTATAATTAAAACAGTACAACAAGTAATTGTATTTGAAAAGTGTTCATTTAAATTCGTTTTTACATAGGTTAAGTATTAACAGACAGAAGTAGTGATTGAAATCGATAAAAAATAATATACATGCAAAATTTTCCAATTGTTATATTTGCAAGTGGAAGTAGAGTAATTTACGTCACTGAGTGTCATCCGCGGGAGTGACAGTGTCGCAGAATAAAATGTAAGCTGTAGAGCTATTTTTTCTAAACTCAGAAACATAAAAATCACCTCGAGAACCAAACTTGAACCCACTTTTAAGGTTTTCTTTCATCATGTGTGCTGTCGCGGCTGGCAAGTAAGATTCCTCTTCAAGGAAGAGAAAGATAGAATAGAGTAGCAGGTGCCCTGAGAGGGGGGTAAGGGTAGTACCCTTCCACACCGATTATGGGGAGTATAGAAGGGGACTAAGGACCGTTAACAAGAACAGGCCGAGGAGGCTAGATTTTTGGTTTCAAGAGGACACCCACTACATTTCTTCAAAGTGTTGGGGGGGGGGGAGAAGTGTGCACCGCAAATGGGGGAGTGAATGGGGAGTCTCAGGAAGAGAGTGAGTGAGCGAATGCAGTTTATGGCAGTGAAAGAGAGGGGGAGAGAGAGAGAGTGATTGCAACCAACTTGAGAGAAATGGGAGGGGTGCTTGGGGGTGGAATCGAGAGACTCTTGTTTAAGAGCAGGATAAGGGAAAAATCTACAAGATATATTTATGACCTTGAGGGTGTCAAATATTTTGAGGATTATCATAGTACTATACCCCCTGCTAGGATATGGCCGAGGTGCTTTCTCAAGTGGAGGAGTGAGCCCACTAAGTTTTAATCAGTTTCATTCTCCGATCCTAGGATGGTTGTTTTCAGGATTCCAAGAGAGATCATAATTGATAAAGGACGCGAATTTAGGAATTATTATTTTTTTCTCTAGCTGAAGTACATAAAGTAGGTGTTCGAAAAAAATGCTCTAAATTGATAAATGAATGACTAACCAATATACATATGTATGAAAAATGTTTCAATACCTCTTTCCGTCTGCCGAGGTAATCTGTTGGGGTAATAACTCAAGAGAAGAAAAAACGTTAATTTGAGTTCATGAAAAGAAAATTAAAGTGTGATTCCTTAAGAGATTATGAAACTTATGCGGAGTGTGATTCTAAAGCAGTTATTTTTTTACTGTTCGCAAGTGAAATATTATTTTTTTAATTTTATTTATTACTGCATGCAGACATACACTTTTTTTATTTTTTATTCTTTTATGTTGAGAGGTGGATATAAATTTCGTATGATAATTGTAATATTTCGCAAATATAAGGAAAACGATTTTTTTAAGCTTATCAGCAAATACTTTTTGTTCATCTGTCATGAAATTTATAATTATATTTTGCTAATTAACATGATCTGTGAATTAAAATAATATTTAATTCCTTTCATTTTGTTGTTTAACAGATAATCATAGTTAAGTTTGACTGTATATTAAAAAAAAGTTTCTCTTAAAGTATCAGCTTTTAGTGCTAAATATTTTTGAATTGCATTGCTTGTTAAGCTTCACAAGAGATAGTTTCTTGTTTTGTTGACAGTAATTATCAAATATTTATTTTAGTATTTTATTTATATTCTGTTCAGAAGTATGTTTGACTTATGGCGAGTGTGTGCTGTGACTCGACCCTCCAATTTATAAAAAAAAGAAAGAAAAGAAAAGAGAAAAGACTGCCATAATAGGCGAGTGTGTGTACGGGCATTGAAGCCAAGTTTTTATAAAATATTGACTTTGGGTATTTTACCTGTTGAATTTTTATTTTTTCGATAAATTGCTAGATTATAAACATGAGCTAACCCCATTATTTTTGATGAGTTTTGGCATGTTAATTTACACTGATAAGACAGAATTTGAATTGAGTAGTAACAGAGAGTTTGTCTGTCACATATTTCAACTGTCTTTAAATGAAATTTGAGATACCACAGATAAACCGAGCAACAGGAAGGTTGGTGGCTATCCTACTATATATTGTGACAACAGGAACCCGAAAATGGTAAAGAAACTGGCCAAAACAGTTTACTTTAATATGAGTATTATTATGCAATACAATTACAGAATTTTTGTTCTTGCCTCAAAATGTTATTATCACTTATTTACTATTATTATTATTATTATTATTATTATTATTATTATTATTATTATTATTATTATTATTATTATTATTATTATTATTATTTTGGCTGTTGCTGTTGCTAGGACTCTATTGTCCTTCTTGCAAATTATTATTTTCATCATTTTATTAGCAGTAATCCAATTATTAGCATTTTAATTTTGAATTCTTACCATTGTGTTACTGTAGTCACTGTTAATAAGAGTATTACATTTGTGGCTGTTCTCCTCAGCATTTTATGACTTCTTGATGTCTATAGCACCCTAATGTCTTGTGGAGATGCTCTATCATTACTCAGCTATGTCCTAATTATCATGTAATAATGATCTAAATGGTGTAGACAAACATTTACAATGATTATTCAATTTTCTGGCAGCCTCGACCTGCAATTTACCACTGTTGTCCCTTTTACCCATTGGAGAGATTGCAAGCGCTTGCAGATACAGAGGATGCACAATATCCCCTCTGTGTGCTTGTATATATGACCATAGTTCGTATCCAGAGGTGATATCTAGTGTTTCCTGTATTTGTGATAGTCACATTAGGCTCTTATTTCTGGCCCTAGAATCTACTCGCAGGTTATTCTGATTGCAGAATTTAAGTTTGAAGGGAGATGTGCATCTAGGGGATAGATGTCGTGAGTGGAGATATGGTAATATGACCGCGTCAACAGTCGAGTCGACGAGGGGGGGGGGTGAGGCACTCGAAAAGGATATGTCTGCGCTTTTCTGTTGTCCGGTGTGCAGCTCGCAGCAGGATTCCCGGGCCAACAATTGTTACAACTTTGACCTATCTTACAGAGTAGACACGAGGAATGACGAGCAAAGGAGTGGGGTCGGCCCAGTACCTAGCAATATCCCAAAATGTGGGACTCCATATATGGACAAAGGGGAATGCAGAAGAAGTGGAAATTGAGAAGAGGATAAAATGGATATGGAAAATTCCCAATAAAAAATAAAGAAGCTAAGAGAGAGACATTTCCCATAACATAGATTATAACACGGGAAACTGAAAATTCCCCACAGTGAGACCATGTAGAGTATTATATTTTTTTCCAGCATACTAAGCCTGAGAGTTGTTTTTATTTTTTAGATCATAAGATTTAAGTTAAGAAAGTCTCAAAGCCTCCCCTAGAAGTAGTATATACATATAAGAAAAATAGTTATGCTTGTTTTAATATAGCAAGTTTCATTGTCTAATTTATGAGCAATATTAGATAATTATCATTTACAAACAGTGTTTGTGTTCTGATATGGTACTATAACAATTTCTTTTATTATTTTGCTATTAAAGTGTATTGTTGAATAGTTGTGTTTTAGATGAAAATATTTATTTTCTCTTTACTGTAATGAACTAATAGTCATTTTGTCACTCACTGATAGCTACATAATGTAGTTGTGAATGTTTAATTTGGCAGTTTTTTATTTCCTAATTGAAATTCTTTAATTAGAATGATTTTTGTGAGAATATATAATTCTTTTGTTTGTCTTTTTTTTTGGAAATCACATGTTCTATATAATGAGTGTACCCTTGATAAAGAAACCATTTTCAGGTAACTTTAATATGTATTAAGGAGCATAGGGAAAATTTGATATATAATACAGAAAAAAATGCACTAAGATAATTATGCTATGCTTATGGTCTAGAATGATATGCATTAGCAATTCTAATATTAATAATTTTTGTTGAAAGTTATTGCTCCACCAAAAATAATATATTTCTGGAATGGGCTGTGGGAACATAGCTCATGCCCATGATGCCCCCATGTGCAGGCTGAAAGTTCTCATGTGGCTTTCTCTGTTATAGAAACCAAGCTCAAGAATTGAAGGGAAACTTGCACTATTTGGCTTCCCCCCACACCATAGATTATGGGGTTTTCTCCTTCTATTGAAATCCTATTGGTGTAGGCATGACCAAGGGCCTGACCCGAGGCGTTAAAAAGGGTCAAGCAGCACGCAAGGGAAGGAGAGTATAGTTGGCGAACACACAGATAACATTACATTAAGGGGACGGGAGCATTTATGCCTAGAGGAAGTATGTAGCTTCTATATAAAGCAAGTGTTAAGTATTATTGCATATTTATTACCTTGCACGATCGAGACATGGCCTGGAGTGTAGAGGAATAAAATAATATCTACAACAATGGTGGCAGCAAAAGTGCAACTAAATACACGACAGTTGAGTATGCTACTAAATACGACATCAAAGAGGCAATGCAAATCAGAAATCAAATACAAAAAGAGCTAAAAATGAATAGATATGATATGACTCTCCGAGAACGTTATAAAACAGAAAAGAAATGTGTCAGATCTCTCATCAGTGTAAGTAAAAAAGACTTTTACAAAAAACAATTTAATGACTCTAGTCATGATACAGCAGCAACATGGAAAGTGATAAGAAGCATGATACCAAATGAAAAGAGTACCTCAGAAAGTTATGAAAATATTACGGAGTTGAAAGACAAAGCGGAAAACTTTAATAACTATTTTGCTAACGTTGGCAAAAATACATATGAAAAAACTCAATAAAACATCAACTCAGTGAATATGAGTAATTGCTTAAATGACATTTCTTCCAATGTAAATACAAGAGAGTACTTCAAGACAAATCCTATCGATTTGCTACCCTAATTCTTACCATAAAGAGCCTAAGAAACTCTGGCTCTTATGGTTCAGATGGTATACCATTTCATTTCATCATAGATGCTCTACCCATGATTGCATCCTATATTGTAACTATTATGAACACTTCCATTGTTACTAAAAAGTTTAGTGACTCTTGGAAAATAGCACATGTAATACCTCTGCATAAAAAGGGGGACAGAGAAGATGTGACAAACTATCGTCCCATTTCCCTGCTACCCATTTTCTCTAAAATATTAGAAAAAAATGTTGCATGCCAACTTATGTCATATTTAGAGTCAAATAGACTATTAACGATTAACCAACATGGTTTCAGACCGAAACTCTCGACGGAAACTGCACTGCTTAAAGTTACGAATAGTATCTATAATAAAATAGATATGAAAAAATATCTCTGCTTGTATTATTGGACTTATCAAAAGCCTTTGACAGTGTAAACCATGAAATTCTTTTAAGTAAATGTACTAACTTTAATATTGATCCAAGCTGGTTTAGCGAGTATCTCTCTAATCGTAAACAGTCTATACATCTTAACAACATTATCTCTGTGCCAAAAAATTTATCATTTGGTGTTCCACAGGGATCAGTACTTGGTCCTATCCTCTTCTCCATTTACGTAAATGATCTATCTTCTTTCATTTCTGACTGTCTAGTCGTACAATATGCAGATGACACTCAACTACTCCTTAGTGGTGATATTAATAATCTCCCAGAGCTAACTTTATGGGCAGAAAACACTCTGTCAAAAATCAAAACCTATTTTCAAGAAATTGGGCTGTTAATTAACGAAAGTAAAACACAGTGCATATTTATTGGTTCAAGGTTCCACATAGCACAAATTCCAGAAAACATAACAATTCATTTTTGCAACAATATCGTCACACCTAGCAAAACATTCTAAAACCTAGGAGTTCACTTTGATAACCACATGTTGTTTGATTCCCACATAGATAAAGTATGCAAAAAGGTTACAGGAACATTATTGTACTTATGACGTATAAAAGACAATTTTGAGACTACCACTCGAATAACTGTTGTTGAATCTCTAGCCCTAAGTCACATTAATTACTGCACAACTGTTTGGGGAGCTACTACTAAGACTCAGATAAACAGAATACAGTAGCTTATTAATTTTGCAGCTCGAGTTGCCCTGGGAGGAATAAGAAAATATGACCACATCACACCAGCTCTCAGTAAACTTGGGTGGCTGTGGGCAGAAAACAAGGTCACTTATGCTATTTATGTTTTTGTATTCAAAATTTTGGACCATCATTATCCTAGCTGGCTATTTGATTTAATAACAGTCAGGGATATAAGGGGAACCAACACAAGACAGAGCAGTGAGCTCTTTATTCACAGAACAAACACAGAAGCAGGTTCAAAGATGATCACTATCAAAGGGCCAACACTCTGGAATAATATTCCAAAGCATCTTAAAAATGCATCCTCCTTCACAGCTTTCAAAGGCAAACTATATAGTTTTCTTTTGGACACATAGTTGCTGCTCATTAAGAATTAATTATTCTCATTGTAAGGAAAACAAATATGGAAATGATGCCGATAATAACGATCCTGTATCTAGTGGCATACTTTCTACTTTATTATTAACATTATTGTTAACATTTTTATTACAGCATTATTATTTTCTATGAAAGCTACATTTAACTATATGTATTACCCTCTTATTTATTAGTTTAATTACATGTCTACTTATAAGTTACTATTAATGTTGAATAACCATTGTACAAAATGGAAATACATTTTTTTTTTGTATACTGCAGGCACAAATACTAAATACCACACTTGCAACAGCTGAGTACGATCCCACGCTGGATTCATCGTGAAGGGACAAGAAGTTATATGCCAGTGGAATCTCGTGCTGTGAGAATAAAATGCAGGATACAGAAGAGTTTAACACACATTTGGAAGTGATGTCAGAGGAAGCACAGCGAGTCATACCTCATCCCCGTCCCCATGTAGGAAAGGCGCCCAGCATTAAGAATAGTCCCTTACATTTTGACTCTGCAGCAGAGTTGAAACATTGGTCACGAAGGATGGGAAACGCAAAATGGAAAGGCGACTGGTCAAGTTGAGAGGAAATTCCCGCATGATTCACAAAGTATTTCACCATGCATAGGACTGGGAGTGAGAAGATTCCCTGGATGGTGAATCGTCGATCTTATGAGAGGCATGGACGAGATCATTGGTGGAAAAACCAGAGAGCTCAGAAGAAAGGAAATCCCCCTCCCCCAGTACCAGAGGCAGTGTCATCCTTCAGGCAGCATCCCAAAACAGCAAAGTTCTTCTAATTTTTATCCAGTGACTGTGAGTAATGGGGGGGTACGTATAAAAGAAATTGAGGTTGGAGGACTCCGCCATTTTGCTTTGTAGACATGCTTTGACTCAGCCACCCCTCATATAGGGAATATGGCTTTTGTAAATTAATAAAAGCATAATTTCTGTACCCATTACTAAACTAGATAATATGAATGAATAGCTATAAGGAATGATAAATTGATTTTTGTTATAATTAAAACAAGATAATGAGTAATTGCATTTGAAAGGTGTTCAATTAATTTTTTTTACATAGGTAAAGTATTAGACAGGCAAAGGTAGAGATTGGATTTGAGAAAAAAATAATATGCATGCAAAATATTCTAAGTGTTATATTTCCAAGCGGAAGTAGAGTAATTTAAGTTAATGAGTGTCCTCCGAGTGAGTGACAGTGTCCCAGAATAAAATATAAACCATTACCCCTATTTTTTTTTACTCCAAAATGCACGTAAGAATCACCTTGAGAACCGAACTTGAATCCACTTTTTTCGAGTAAGTTTCCGCTTTAAAAGAGAGAGAGAGAGAGAGTAGCAGGTGCCCTTAGAGGGGGGTAATGGTAGTACCCTTCCGCACTGATTATGGGGAGTAAAGAAGGGAACCTAGGACCGTTCACTGGGAAAGGTCTAGGAGGCTAGATGAGTGACTTCAAGAGGACACCTACTACATTCCCTCAAAGTGTTGGGGGGAGAAATGTGCACTACGAATGAAGGAGTGAATGGGGGGGTTGCAGGAAGAGAGTGAGTGAGCGAATGCGGTTTATGGCAGTGAAAGAGAGAGTGATTGCGACCAACTTGAGTGAAATGGGAGGGGTGCTTGGGGGTGGAATCAAGAGAATCTCGTTTAGAGCAGGATAAGGGAAAAATCTACAAGATATATAGTTTATGACCTTGAGGGTGTCAAATATTTTGAGGATTATCATAGTACTATACCCCCTGCTAGGATATGGCCGAGGTGCTTTTTCAAGTGGAGGAGCGAGCCCACCAGGCTTGATCGGTCGTAGGTTGGTTGTTCGTTTTCAGGATTCCAAGAGAGATCATAATTGATAAAGGACACGCATTATTTTTTTGCTCTAGCCGAAGTATATAAAGTAGTTAAAAAAAATGCTTTAAAATGAATGACTAACAAATAAACATATGTATGAAAAATGTTTCAATACCTCTTTCTGTCTGCCGAGGTAATCTGTTGGGGGTAAAAAAAAAAAAAAAAAAAAAAAAAAAACATTTATTTCCATTTTGTACAATGGTTATTCAACATTAATAGTAACTTATAAGTAGACATGTAATTAAACTAATAAATAAGAGGGTTAGACATATAGTTAAATTAAATGTAGCTTTCATAGAAAATAATAATGCTGTAATAAAAATGTTAACAATAATGTTAATAATAAAGTAGTAAGTATGCCACTAGATACAGGATCGTTATTATCGGCATCATTTCCATATTTGTTTCCTTACAATGAGAATAATTAGTTCTTAATGAGCAGCAACTATTTGTCCAAAAGAAAACTATATAGTTTGCCTTTGAAAGCTGTGAAGGAGGATGCATTTTTAAGATGCTCTGGAATATTATTCCAGAGTGGAACCCGAAAATGGTAAAAGGAACTGGCCAAAACAGTTTACTTTAAAATGAGTATTATTATGAAATACAATTTCAGAATTTTTGTTCTTGCCTCAAAATGCTATTATCATTATTATTTACTGTTACTCTTATTTATTATTATTATTATTATTATTATTATTATTATTATTATTATTATTATTATTATTATTATTATTATTATTATTATTATTATTATTTAGCACTCCATTGTCCTTCTTGCTAATTATTACTTTCTTCATATTATCAGTAGTAACCCAATTATTAGCATTTTAATTTTGAATTCTTACCATTGTGTTACTGTAGTCACTGTTAATAAGAGTATTACTTTTGTGTCTGTTCTTCTCAGCATTTCATGACTTCTTGAAGTCTATAGCACCCTAATGTCTTGTAGAGATGCTCTATCAGTTACTCTGCTACATCATAAGTGTCTTGTAATAATGATCAAAATAGTGTAGACAAATATTTACAACCACTATTCTATTTTCAGGCAGCTCCAACCTGCAATTTACCACTCTTATCCCTTTAACCCACTGGAGAGATTGCAAGCGCTTGCAGATATAGGGGATACACAATATCCCCTCTGTGTGCTTACATATATGACCATAGTTTGCATCCAGAGGTGATATCTAATGTTTCCAGTATTTGTGATAGCCACTTATTTCTGGCCCTAGAATCTACACACAGGCTTTTCTGATTGCTGAATTTGAGTTTGGAGGGAGATGTGCATCTAGGGGATAGATGTCGTGAGTGGAGATATGGTAATATGACCGCCTCAAAAGTCGAGTCAAAGCGGGGGGGGGGGAGAGGCACTCGAAAAGGATATATCTGTGCTTTTCCGTTGTCCGGTGTGCAGCTCGCAGCAGGATTCCCGGGCCAACAATTGTTACAACTTGGACGTATCTTACAGCGTAGACATGAGGGATGACGAACAATGGAGTAGGGTCGGCCCTGTACCTAGCAATATCCCAAAATGAGGGACTCCTTATGTGAACAAAGGGGAATGCAGAAGAATTGAAGGATTGAGAAGAGAATAAAAAGGATATGGAAAATTCCCAATAAAAGAAAAGAAAGTGAGAGAGAGACATTTCCCATAGGATAGAACATAACATGGGAAACTGGAAATTCCCTAAAGTGAAACCATTTAGAATATAATATTTTTTTCCCAGCATACCAAGCCTGAGAGTTTTTGTTTTTTGATGCTAAGATTTAAGTTAAGAAAGCCTCAATGTATCTGACAGAAGTAGTATATACAGATATGAGAAATAGATAATTGTCGTTTACAAACAGAGTTTGTGTTCTGATTTGGTACTATAAATTTGTTTGATTTTTTTGCTATTAAAGTGTATTATCATAGTTGTCTTTTGATGAAAATATTTTTTTCTCTTTACTGTAATGAACTAATAGTAATTTTGTCACTCATTGATAGGTACATAATGTAGTTGTGAGTGCTTAATTTGACAGTTTTTCATTTGCTACTTGAAATTCTTGAATTAGAATGATTTTTGTGGGAATATATATTTCTTTTGTTTGTCTTTTTTGAAAATCACATGTTCTATATATTGAGTGTACCCTTGTCAATGAAATCATTTTTCAGGCAACTTTAGTATGTATTAAGGAGCATAGGGAAAATTTTATATGTGATACAGAAAAAGATGCACTTAGATGATTATGCTCTGCTTATGGTCTAGAATGATATGCATTAGCAATTCTAATATTAATAATTTTTGTTGAAAGTTATTGCTGCACCAGAAATAATATATTTCTGGAATGGGCTGTGGGAAGTGACACATAGCTCATGCCCATGGTGCCCCCATGTGCAGGCTGAAAGTTCCCATGTGGCTTTCTCTGTTATAGAAACCAAGCTCAAGAATTGAAGGGAAACTTGCACTATTTGGCTTGCCCCCACACCATAGGTTATAGGGTTTTCCCCTTCTATTGATATCCTATTGGTGTAGGCATGACCAAGGGCCTGACCCGAGGCGTTAAAAAGGGCCAAGAAGCAAGTGAGGGAATGAGAATATAGTTGGCGACCATACAGATAACATTTCATTAAGGAGACTGAGGCATTGAGGTCTCGAAGAACTATGTAGCTTCTAAATAAAATAAGTGTTAAGTATCATTGCATATCTATCATCTTGCACGATCTAGACCTGGCCTGGAGTGTAAAAGAATATAATAATATCTTCCCGACAATGGTGGCAGCGAAAGTACAACTAAATACACGACAGTGGAGTACGACAACTAAATACGACAGAGGCATACAAACAAACAAACAATACTAAATAACACATTATTATAATTATTATTAATTCTATTTTTAATATTGTCATCATTATTATTATTATTATCATTACAATAATAATAATAATAATAATAATAATAATAATAATAATAATAATAATAATTATAATAATGATAATAATAATAATAATAATAATAATAATAATAATAATAATAATAATAATAATAATAATAATAATAATAATAATAATAATAATAATAATAATAGTAATAATAATAATAATAATTATTATTATTATTAATTTTGTTATTGCTATTATTATTATTTCTATTATTATTATTATTATTATTATTATTATTATTATTATTATTATTATTATTATTATTATTATTATTATTATTATTATTAGTAGTAGTAGTAGTAGTAGTAGTAGTGTAGACTCCGTGGCAAAATGGTAGCGTCCGTGACTCTGAGGCGGCAGGTCGAGGATTCGCGTCCCGTCACGGACTGAGGTTAGTAAGGGCATACACTCAGGGTAACGATTACAACTGCCAAAACAAGTCCTTTGCAAGAAGGCAACCGTCTTAGCCCTTAGTAGAAAAGGGAGTTCGTGACGTAAAACCAGATCAGTAGTGGTAGTAGTAGTATTGTTATTATTATTATTATTATTATTATGTGCTTGAATAATTGTAAGGTAAGGTGTTTCGAACAAGATTGTGGCGCTATTCATTCATTATACATACAAAGTGTATAATAATGTTACTCATCAGCACTG
>JAXCGZ010022706.1:117500-122500 GCA_037179515.1 Halocaridina rubra | reverse complement strand
CCAGTTCACCTTTGGCACTTAGGTAAATTGAGGCTACCTTAACTTGAGGTCTACCTGGACACATACACTATAGTCTAAATGTCTATGGGCAACAATATTTAAAGATATATAGTTTATTTTGCTATTAATGAATCATCATGGAATGTTAAGCTAGTTTGGTTAGGTTAGGATATAACAGATATTGACGTAGACCCCACGCTGAAGTGGACCTAAATATTTGTCTTGACTGCATTAGATTCGCAGCAAAGGCTGGCAATGTAATAATGTGAATATGAATTAATTTTGTTCTCATCTATGCTAAATTGATAAGGCTTAGTCGACGTTGCCTAGAAGTCTTGGAATACGAGAATCTAAGATGACACTGAAACAGCTCTCTTTCGTAAAGAAATACTTGCAGCAATGAACGGCAAGTTAAGCATAACTGAATACAAACCATCTCTGCAACGAGTTGAGATTCTTTTTTCTGGGGTTCTTTACTGGGTACGGGGAAAACAAAGATAAAATTTAAGGGGAAAAAAGAAATATCTCAGTATTTTGAGTAGGAAACGGTTCTAAAGAGTCAAAAGTCAATGACAGGAAACGAATCTGTTCAAGTAGAAGAGATGCTGTTTAAAGATGAGCATAGAAACTCAAAGGCTGAACATATCTCAGATTATCTTTAAACGAAGATGTGAAAAGTAAAACATGAAATAGGGTGATAAAACAAGTATTTAGCTAGGGAGGATTGACAAAATAATCTTTATAATAATAATAATAATAATAATAATAATAATAATAATAATAATAATAATAATAATAATAATAATAATAATAATAATAATAATAATTCATACACATACCCCCATACATACATACATACATGTCCCCATTCCCCCTTGCAAGGGGTGTGGCCGAGCGAACAAACACGTATTCACCACAATCCACACATACCTCAACTACTTCCCTTAGCTCCTTATGGATAAAGGGTTGCCACATATCTCCCCCTTCCACCATGCTTGGGTTACTCACAAGCTAGGCAGGCTGGTATAACCCCACCACTTCACTACATGGCAACTCCCCTCACATTCATCCATCACCATTCACTGAACTAACAGGTGTGAGAAATCTCTTCGGCCAGTGTCACATATATGTAATCTTACTCCACTCATTCCTATGTCTTGCACGCTTTTTTCCCTGGTCCGCTGTCATTCCACATGCTTTCATTGCCCTTTTCACACCACCCATCCATCTCATTCTAGGTCTTCCTCTTGGCCTAACTCCAATCACTTTTGCACTCCACACTCTCTTCGCAACTCTTTCATCACTCATCCATTCCATGTGTCCAAATCAACTCAGTACTCTCTGATCTAACCTATCAGACAGCTTTCTTTCAACACCCTTTCTCTGCCAGACATCCTCAATTCTTACTCTAGCTATTCTAGATACACCAGTCATACTTCTCATACACCTTATCTCCATTAGAGTCAACTTGTTCTTTTCATCCTATCTTGCATTCGTATTCTCTGTTCCATGCAGTGTGTCTGAATAATCACATTTTCATATATCTTTCTCTTTGAATTTATTCCCAAATACCTATTTCTCATTACACTTTTCAACCTACATAGACATTTACTCGATTCCTAAATGCTATGACTTACCTCCGGATCCACTTTTCCACATCTTGAAACATGCGACCCCTAATACTTTAAATTCTTAACTTCTTCAAGCAACTCGTCATTCACTCCTACATTCAATCTGTCAACATTAACCCTCTTCGTGCATCTCATGACTTTATTTTTACCAATATTCACTCACAACTTCCTTCTTTTACACACCCTAACAAACTCAAGCACCAAATTATTTAATTCATTCTCAGTATCATCCCCCACTGCTGTGTCATCTGCGAATAGCAATTGATTCAGTTTTCACAACCTTCCTTACTCACCCACTAGTTCCAAGCCTCTGTCTAATACCCTTTCAATTACTTCCCTTTTCACTCCATGCATTTATACATTAAGCAACCATGGAGATATTATACAAACTTCACGTAACCCTACATTCACCTCAAATCAATCACTCATACCATTCCTGAATCTCACACATGCCCTACTATTCATGTAAAAATAATTCAACGCATTCAGCAAACTCCCACTTATTCTATACAGTCATAACGCACTCCACAACGCCTCTCTATCAACCCAGTCGTACACTTTCTCTATGTCTATGAAATCCCAAAGAGTGTCCCTATCTTTCTCCAAGAACTTCTCACTCACCTGTCTTACCACAAACACCTGATCCACACATTCTCTTCCTCTCCTGAATCCACACTGTTCTTCCCCAATCAGTTTCTCAATACCTTTCCTAATTCTCTTGATTAACACTCTCCCATATACCTTACAAACTACACTCAACAAACCAATCCCTCTAAAACTACTACACTCATACTTATCTCCTTTCCCTTTTATAAAATGAAACTACATATGCACTCCTCCAATCAACTGGGACCCTCCCTTTCCTCAAACATGCATTCAACAACTTACCCACCTTCTGACAAGCATTCAACATGACACCCGTTTACCCCGGAGCTTTACCTGCTTTCATTGCCCTCAGTACCAAATGTACTTCCAATATTTTTCCATCATTCTCATCACCTAGCATTGGCATTCTCCATTCTTTACTCACAGCTACAATCTCTGTCTCTCTATCATCTTCGCCATTTAGTAGTTCCTTGAAATACTCTGCCCATTTCTCTCTCACCTTTATTTTGTCTACTAGCAATTGCCCATCTGCTCCTTTCACCTCTCCTCCCTACTAGACTCACCTTTCCTCACTTTTTTCACTTGCTTCCAAACATCTTTTTATTCCTTTAAAAATTCTCAGACAAGTATCTACTCCGCCTTACATCCTCCTCTCTCTTTGCCTCCCTCACCACACGCTTCTCCAACCTCATTTTTAAACTATACCTTTCATATGCCTCATATGCAACCATACATCAAATGCTTGCTTCATTCCAGCCATTTCTGCACTCACCTGCTTTTTCCACAATTCACGACCTTTCTATTTACTTTCACCTGTTAGTTTCCTTCCTCACACTGCCTCTGCACACTTCATAACTTCCTCCTTGAATCAACTCCATTTGTCTTCCACTTGCTCCTCCACTTTCTCTTTCATTACATTCCACACTCTCCTCAGATTAGCCTTATACTCACAGTCCTCCTCTTTCTAAATTAGTTCACTCACTTTTAGCACCTCTTCCTCTCTCGCTTCTCCTCTTTCTCCATTTTCCCCCCATTCTCACTCTACTTTTCCCAAACTATTCCACCACTTGCACCTGTCAGTACATTCTTACTTACTTACTTACTTCTGGTGTCCACCACAACATAATCCATAAATGCTCTGTCAATTACTCTACTGTTATCTATTCTAACCCATGTATACTTGATCATATCCTTGTTTTTGAATACAATATTGGCAATCAACATCTCTCTCGGTCAATATATATTTCTATCCTTTTCTCTCCACTCTCATTCCTACCAGGTACTCCATACTTTCCAATCACAACATCCACTGGCTCATTCACTACTCTAGCATTCACATATCCCATCAACACCACTTTCACATTCATTCCCAAGACTTCCACACACTCGTTCACTTTCCTCCAGAATTCTTTTTCTTCGTCACTTCTTTCACTGCCAGGTCCATATGAACTCACAAACTCCCAAACCTCGCATCCCAGTCTCATGTTAGCCATTATTATTCGAGATGATACTTTTTTCCATTCCACCACACACTTTCTTATCACTAAACATATATATTAATAATAATAATAATAATAATAATAATAATAATAATAATAATAATAATAATAATAATAATAATAATAATAATAATAATAATAATAATAATAATAGTAATAATGATAATAATGATAATAATATCTTGAGCAAACATCAAGGTTCATTTTCTCAATGGAGTAAAGACATTTTCTTTTCAGTAGACACTACTCCCCTGGGACCCGAACTGAAAAGAATAATGAAAAGAGGCTGGAAATTTATAGAAAAGACAGCTAACAAGAATGTTGAATTGCACAATACACTTTCTTTAAAATATACTTAAACATGCTGGATATATGCGCAAGCTGGAAAAAAGAACCGCAAACTTGTAGTTTTGTTTTCTTTCATAAAAGTCTAAAGAAGCGAGATGTGATATAATAGGTGTGCCTTTTACCCCACTATCTAGTGTCTAATGTACCTTAACATAACTTAACCAAAGTAACCTAACCTAACCAGGCTAGGCTAGGCTATGATATACCGATCTGCTTCTATTATAGCTAGGAATCGCTGCACTGCTCAGATTCGAAGGTCTAAGGTTTCCTTTATAAGAGGGAAAGTTGATGACCTTAACTCCTCTCCCACTGACAAATTCTTCTGGTTCTTAGCCAAAAACCTCTCCAAAAACTTCTGTAACTAAAGCTTTCCCCCTCTCATTCGTTCTGATGGTTCTATAGCTTGCTCTCCCACTGACAAAGCCACTCTCTTTGGCTCACATTTTCCTGTCAACTCTTCTATCAACGATTCCAGTGCACCTGTTCCTCAGTCTTTTCCCCTCTCTAACCCTATGGCCTCCCTTATCCTTTCTTCATGCAAAGTTCATAAGATTCTTCATTCGCTAAAGACGAACAAGGCCTCTGGTCCTGATGGTATCCCTGCAAGGCTCCTTAAAGAGTTTGCAGATGAACTGGCTCCCATGCTATGCCGTCTTTTTTGCCTCATTCTGTCAACCAGTATCGATCCTTCATCTTGGAAGCAAGCTCTAGTTCAACCTGTTCCTAACAAGGGTGACCGCTCTATTCCTTCTAACTACCGACCTATTGCCCTAACCTCCTCTATTGCTAAAGTTTCCCAAACTTTGCTCAATGCTCACTTCTTGAAACGCCTTGAATCTAACTCACTTATCTCCGATCACCAGTATGGCTTCCGCAAGGCAAGATCCACTAGTGATCTCCTGTCCTATCTTACTCA
>JAXCGZ010022706.1:105000-107500 GCA_037179515.1 Halocaridina rubra | reverse complement strand
TTTCATATACAAAAAATTATTTTAATATCTACCTATATAATTCTATGTCCCCGATATTACGCTAAGTTGATTGAAATTGTACCCTTTCTACCCAGATGTTCCGGATTCACCTCAGCATGGTGTCTCGTATATCACCGATATCTTCAGAGCCACATGAGAATAAGAAGAAGAGTTTAGTGGCGTTCTTCGTTTAGGAGAGTCTACAAGCTAAGCAGGCTCACTGGACAGTGCTTTATTAGATGTGGGGAGGCTATTGTTCAATAGTATCTTAATAAACTAGGGCTTTAATACGTCTGTCTCTCTGTCTTTGTCTCTCACTAATGGAATATATATATATATATATATATATATATATATATATATTATATATATATATATATATATATATATATATATATATAATATATATATATATATATATATATATATATATATATATATATATATCCAAGCTATCATCTATTCTCCACTTCCTTCTCTCCTATCCCTCCAGGTCATGCTTCCTGAACCCCATACCTGGAGCTCTTTTTCTTCCTTCCCCTTAGTGGGTTCCAGGTGTACTCAACAAGCTCCACAATACTTGCAAATAAATATCCAATATAAATCTGGCGAAACTCGTTCTTTTTACCAAATCTAAGTAACACTTCTTCAGAGAGTGGCAAGTATAAAGATATATAGATAAATAGATATCTGATACCAAGATAGGTATACAGAAAAAAACAGATATCTAATACCTAGACATATAAATGAAAATACAAAGTAAAGAAAAAGGCGGATGGGGGCGTGAGAGCTTGCGAGTGCGACCGTGATTTATGTATTCGTTCCCTTTTCAGACGGAATAATAATTTCTATGAATTCTCTCTCTCTCTCTCTCTCTCTCTCTCTCTCTCTCTCTCTCTCTCTCTCTCTCTCTCTCTCTCTCTTGCTCGTTTTCCTCACTTTGGTGGCCATTAATTATATTGAATTATACATATATTTTCTGTATGTTGCTATATAATTCTGTTTGTGCATTCTGCGTTTCTCTGAGCTTTACTTTTGCATATAATGTACTCTGTGCTGCCATTCTGTGAGTTGTGTGTTAGTATGCAGCAATGTTTTATCAATATGTACACCTCCCTGTAAACCATGTTCAATTCTTGATTTTATATCCATTTGAAGCATTATTTGTATGAACTCATGTAATGTCTGACGCCTTGGCGCAATAAATTAATAAAATAAAATAAAATAAAATAATCTCCTCGCAGTCCGTTTCCTGCACTTACTTCTTCTATCCTCTGGTCTTCCCCCTCCCCCTCTCCCATTCCTTCACGGGTCTCAACGAATGCTCCATCTGAGGTACAGTCAAGGAGAGTCAAGTCCATCAGTGTTTATAAAGCGCGTAAAGCACTTGATATTTATTACGGGAAAGTGCCCTATGCTCTTATCTTCCTGTCTGCAAGTCTTTTCTATTTCTTAGTAACACTTGACACATATTTCTGAAAATTGTGAATGCCTTTAGCATAATTCTTCGTTTAATTAATTTCACTTATTAGCTATAATTTTACGAGCCAAAGGGATTTATTGCACCTACTAGCTCAGTGAACTGTGATGGACGGGTGTGAAGGGAGTTGCCATGTGATGAAGCGGTGGGGGTTACCCAGCTGCGGCTGTCGGTTCTCATTGTTGGATATCCTTGCCTGCTTATCTTGTGGGTAACCCAAGCAGGGTGGAAGGGGAAGGGGATATGTAGCAACCCTTCATCTCCAAGGAGCTATGAAGAGCAGTTGAGCTAGGCCTGGCCAGCCCCCATACAAGGGAGAATGAGGCCATGTAATTATTATTTAACAAACTGCGCTCATGGGTATGATACCTTATGCTCGTGCCTCTCCGTCTACTGGTCGGTTCCAGTTTTATTCACGCCCAGTTATCATATCTAATCTTACAACTATGAATGCATTCAATCTTAACTGTTTCCTCAATTACCGTCTTCCATTTAAGAACAATTCTTACTCCTAAAATGTACCTCCTTACATCCAGCAAAAGATTTTTCTTACGAAGCCTAGAGACTGTAACTTTTGGCTCTTGACTCACCCATCAGAAAGTATTGCTCCTTATCAGCACTGTCAGAATCATAGAGGAATAAAAAAAAAAAAACATTAGCGTATGCCACTTTTTTCTTATTTTTCGAGTGGAGGAAGGTCCAACTCCTTCAACCTTTCCCCATACCTAGCATTACTTATCTGTGTGTGCACGCCTTTGAGAGAGATTGAAAGAGATAAATAAGGAAAGTCAATTATTTGCAATACAGAAGGCAGTGCTGATGAAAACTTTCCCATCACTGATCATTCATGTCCAATGGTGTATTTGGATATACTGTCAGATACACCACTTAGTGGTTCCCGTATTCGACTTCCAAATATGGTTCGCAAACTGTCTTCATTGCAGTCATTGAGAGGCTAAAAAGGAAAAGGTATTGGCATCCAGAGTATAGTAACTACTCATGATAAGTATGTCACTTGAT
>JAXCGZ010022706.1:85000-100000 GCA_037179515.1 Halocaridina rubra | reverse complement strand
AACTTTTTCAAGCTTAGCTATGTACTTTTTCAAGTGCGGATTCCAAAAGGGGACTGCATATTCGAGTTTTGGCCTCACATAGGTTACATAAATATTTCTGAACATTTCCTTGTCCATGTGGCTGAAGGCTACCCTTACATTTGATAAGAATTCATATGCTGCCCTTACTATGCCATTTATATGTATTTCTGGAGACATATCTGCCAGTATGTTTACTCCTAGATCTCTCTCATTTTCTGTCTCTTGAAGTTGTACTCCAGCCACCGAGTAGTCAAGCTTGGGCCTTCTTGCACTTGTACCCATTCTCATTACCTTACATTTAGAAGTACTGAATTTCATTAGCCACTTTTCTGACCACTCATGCAGATTATTTAGATCCTCCTGAAGTTCTCTACCATTGTTCTCGTTTTTTACTTTCTTCACAATCTTTGCATCATCTGCAAACATATTCATGAATGAATTTACAGACTCTGGTAGGTCATTTACATATACAAGGAACAAAAGTGGCCCTAAAACTGAAACCCTGTGGAACTCCACTACTAACTCTTCTCCATTCAGACACTGAGTGTCTTACTCTAACCCTCTGTTCCCTTCCTTCTAAGTAAGTTTTTATCCATTCCAAAGCATTTCCACCTATTGTAGCCATTGATTGCAGCTTCCTAATAAGTCTCCCATGTGGAACAGTGTCAAACGCTTTCTGGAAGTCTAGGAATATGCAATCTGCCCAGCCCTCTCTTTCCTGTAAGATTTGGCTTACCTCATCATAAAATTCTAATAAGTTTGTTACTGTTGATCTACCTTCTCTGAAGCCATGTTGCCTCACAGACAAAAAGTTGAAGGATTCCAAGTGAAGAGAGATATGTTTCCTTAGTAGTTTCTCCATAACTTTGCAAACTATGCTGGTCAAGGAAACTGGTCTATAGTTCAGAGCCGTATCCCTCCTTCCCTTTTTGAAGATAGGTATCACATTTGCTTGTTGCCAGCATCTTGGAATCTCCCCTGACTCCAGTGACTTTTTAAATATGATACTTAGTGCCACTGATATTGAGTTTGCGCATTTTTTAAGCACATGAGGGGATATGTCATCAGGACCTGTAGCTTTATGAACATCTAAATCCATCAGCGCTTTGCATACCTCTGTGGCTGCAAGGTTGATGTTCTCTAATACCGGCCCTTGAGCTTCTATCACTGCAATCTGAGGGGGTGGGGTATTTTCTACTGTAAGTACTGACTGAAACTCCTTGTTCAATTCTTTGCAGATCTCTTCATCCGTCTCAGTGATGCTTCCATCCGCTCTCTTTAGCCTTAAAACCTGTTCTTTTACCTTCAGTTTTCCTCTGATAAAGCTGTGGAAAAGCTTGGGATTTTCTTTAGCCTTCCAGGTGATGTCCCTCTCGTAGTCTCTCTCTGCCTCTCTCCTTTTACTTAGGTAGTCATTTCTTGCTCTTTTGTAGGTTTGCCAGGTATTTATGTTTTTTCTCCTCCTATACCTTTTCCAGCATTTGTCTCTCCACTCCTTAGCTCTTTTACACCCATTATCGAACCATTTCTCTCTGGCATGAATTACACCTACTTTGGTGACAGGTATGCAGCAATCTACTATCTTCCCATATTTCTCACAAAAGATGTCATACATTTCTTGTACAGATTTGTTGTAAAATAAGGTTCTCCAGTCAAGAACTGCAAAAAGCTCATTCATGTTGATGTAATCTCCTTTCGGATAGTTCCTCCTCATGTCCTCAGTGCCTCTACTCTCAGGAAGAATATCTTCAATGATATACTCCATCAACAACACACAGTGGTCACTCTTTCCAATTGGTGGTACATACTCAATTTTTTCAATATCCAACACATTATCTGTGAACACTAGTTCAAGTAGTGATGGCTCATCCCCACCCCTGGCCCTTGTTGGTTTCATTACATGTTGGTGTAGGAAATTCCCTTGTACGCAATCTGGGAATCTTGCCCCGAATGAGTCCTCACCACTGTGTGAGTCAAGATTTATCCAATCTATCTCTTTATGATTAAAGTCTCCCATAATCAAAATCCTACATTTTTTTTCCCGTGCCATGTTAACAACTGAGTTTATGACTTCAATAGTACCTATATGACTTTCCTCATAAACTTTAAGCCTATTCTGGTTCCTTGGTGGGTTGTATACAACAGTTATTATAATGCTCTCTGACCCAGTATTTATGCGAGCAACAAGAAATTCCTTGAACTCACTTTCTATAGCCAAGTTTATTTCTTCAACTTGAATCCTTTCACTTATGAGCAGTGCTATCCCTCCACCAGTCCTCTCAGATCTTTCAACCCTTAGTATTCTGAAGCCCTTAGGAAAAACTGTGACACTGTTTATGTCCTCACTCAACTTAGTCTCTGTAAGATTTAAAGTTCTCTCTCTCTCTCTCTCTCTCTCTCTCTCTCTCTCTCTCTCTCTCTCTCTCTCCTCTCTCTCTCTCTCTCTCTCTCTCTCTCTCTCTCTCTGTTCTTAATTCTCCTCCTCTTTATTTTTTACTTCTTTTCGACTCCCTCAATTAAAAGAAGATGAGAGAAGACGATACATAAAATTTTTCTCTCTGCTAATCCATTTGTTTTCAAATCAGAATAATATATTTGAAAAAGGTAATTTTATTATTATTATTATTATTATCATTATTATTATTATTATTATTATTATTATTATTATTATTATTATTATTATTATTATTATTATTATTATTATTATTATTTTTATTATTATTATTATTATTGCTATTATTATTATTATTATTATTATTATTATTATTATTATTATTATTATTATTATTATTATTATTATTATTATTATTTATTATTATTATTATTATTATTATTATTATTATTATTATTATTATTATTATTATTATTATTATTATTATTATTTATTATCATTATTATTATTATTGTTATTATAACTATTATTATTATTATTATTATTATTATTATTATTTATTATTATTATTATCATTATTATCATTATTATTAATATTATTATTATTATTATTATTATTATTATTATTATTATTATTACTATTATCAATTTTATCATTCCTCCCTTGTCGGGATTCAGTTTTCATTTTTATTATTACAGAAATATATGACCGTCTCTCTCCTCTCAAGTAATATGACATATACAAATTGATAAAGGGGGACTGCGGTAGTCTCCTTCATTGCTTGTTAACTCCTGCCACCTCAAGAGTCCAAGTAATTAAAGATGTAATTGAAGAATTAATACAGCAAGCGCATTAACTTAAATTCAGGGTACGTTCCCCTCACAATAAGCCGCTACTGTTAGTGATTATACCCAAAAATTAATTATATGATGGTTTTAAGAATTTTCTATTAAAAAAGAACTTCAAGCTTTCTCAGACCAGAAAAGTGCCAAAGGCAAGCATTGACAGTGTCTATGCAGTGAATTACGTCCTCTGTTTTCATTGAATTGTACTTGCCATTTAAATACAAATATCTCAGTGATAATATTATGCAGCTGATCTAAAACATTCTATCAGAGAAAATTCAAAGACGCCTGAGCCACATTTGGAGGAATTCAAAACTTGGGAACCCATTGGCAGGAGTCGAGATATTTTGCAATAAATAAAAAATATTATAAATGGAAAACCTTTGAAGTCAGTTCAAATAAACAGTGATAGACAATATTATAACTGGGGGCTTGTGTTCTACACTGACTTGTCTGACAGAATACGCAGATATCCACTCTCTACCGAGTCTTAATTGGAAAAAAGGGGCATCAGCATCCTACGACGTCGTTCGACCTACGGGCTAGTGCAGCCAAGTTTAAGCAATCTCTCTCTCTCTCTCTCTCTCTCTCTCTCTCTCTCTCTCTCTCTCTCTCTCTCTCTCTCTCTCTCTCTCTCTCTCTCTCTATATATATATATATATATATATATATATATATATATATATATATATATATATATATATATATATATATATATATATATATATATATATATATATATATATATATATACACACACACATCATGAATATGTTTGCAGATGATGCAAAGATTGTGAAGAAAATAAAAAACGAGAACAATGGTAGAGAACTTCAGGAGGATCTAAATAATCTGCATGAGTGGTCAGAAAAGTGGCTAATGAAATTCAATACTTCAAAATGTAAGGTAATGAGAATGGGTGCAAGTGCAAGAAGGCCCAAGCTTGACTACTCGGTGGCTGGAGTACAACTTCAAGAGACAGAAAATGAGAGAGATCTAGGAGTAAAGATACTGGCAGATTTGTCTCCAGAAATACATATAAATGGCATAGTAAAGGCAGCATATGCATTCTTATCAAATGTAAGGGTAGCCTTCAGGCACATGGACAAGGAAATGTTCAGAAATATTTATGTAACCTATGTGAGGCCAAAACTCGAATATGCAGCCCCCTTTTGGAATCCGCACTTGAAAAAGCACATAGCTAAGCTTGAAAAAGTTCAAAGACATGCCACGAAACTGGTGCCAGAAATACGCAATCTCAGTTATGATGAGAGGCTGAGGGAATTAGACTTACCATCACTGGAAGCTAGAAGAGTGAGGGGGGGATATGGCGACAGTCTTTAAATTCCTTCATGGTTATGATAGAGTGGATAGGGATGGATATTTTGATATGGCTGGCTCTAGAACTAGAGGTCATAGTTTGAAGCTTCGTAAGAAAAGTTCTTTGCAGGATGTAAGGAAATACTTTTTCAGTGTAAGAGTAGTTGATAATTGGAATTGGCTAAGCGAGGAGGTAGTTAATGCTATCTCAATCCATAGTTTTAAGGACAGGTATGATAAGTATCACTAAGTATAAAATGGAACCGATCAGGAGACGGGAAGATACGCGCTTTGGGCTCTTTCCCGTAAACACAATTAGGTAATCACAATTAGGTAATCACACACACACACACACACACACACACACACACACACACACACACACACACATATATATATATATATATATATATATATATATATATATATATATATATATATATATATATATATATATATATATATATATATATATATATATATATATAGTTACCACAGTCATTGCATATATATTCTCGTGCCTAAGCTCATGTTCCAACTGGCTCCATATTTGGCCTTTCATATCCATTTGTGTTTCATATCCCTGCTAAGTTAGGTCAGGATAGGAAACCAGAAATATCATTACTACGCCCCTTCCGCGCCCCAAGTGTGACCAAGATAGTATTTCACTTTTTCACCAAGGCAGACTTCGACTCGGATCCTTTGACGTGGCAATATAGTCTTTAAAAGAGATAAAGCCAAAAGGAAGAGGGTGTTGTATTTTCTTGATTGATTTTTTTATAACACTCCAGGTATCTTATATGGGAAATGTAATTTTAAAAATTTTACTATTATCGTTTAAGTGAATATATTTTGGTGCTACTATAGTATGCCGTATACTTAACTACCTGTTGTCTATTGTGGCTCAAACCTCACCTTACCTAACCTAACTTAACCTGGTTGGGCAAGGTAAGTATACAATAATAGCATATATATATATATATATATATATATATATATATATATATATATATATATATATATATATATATATATATATATATATATATATATATATATATATAAAAGCACATTACCTATGTGAAAACAAGAATACTTTTTTATCCTGATTGGGACTTGAACCTGGGACTTATTATTACTAAGCCAAGGCGCTACTACCTACACCACAGATGGTAAAAGGGAAATAAACCTCACAGCTTATATCTGCTATAGTAGGAATGAACGCATTCTATCTGAATGCCACTATGTTCATATTGCAGATTCCCTAACCTCACTCGTTGTTTCATTTTGGCATTTAATTCAACTTCCAATCTCATTCGGGACCAATAATAACCAAATAAGCACCTTACATATGTGAAAACATGAATCATTTTTTACTCCGACCGGGACTTCAACCTGGGACTTATTATTACTAAGCCATGGCGCTACCAACTACACCACAGAAGGTTAAAGGGAAACAAACCTCACAGCTTATATCTGTTATGGTAGGAATGAACGCATTCTATCTGAAAGTTGGTAGCGCCTTGGCTTAGTAATAATAAGTCCCAGGTTCAAGTTCCGGTCGGGGGTAAAAAATGATTCATGTTTTCATATATGTAATGTGCTTATTTAGTTATTGTTGGCCCCGAATGAGATTGGGAGTTGACTTAAATGCCAAAATGAAACCACGAGTGAGGTTGGGGAAACTGCAATATGAACATAGTGGCATTCAGATAGAATGCGTTCATTCCTACCATAGCAGATATAAGCTGTGAGGTTTGTTTCCCTTTAACTTTCTGTGGTGTAGTTGGTAACTCCTTGGCTTAGTAATAATAAGTTCCAAGTTCAAGTCCCAGTCGGGGTAAAAAATGATATATATATATATATATATATATATATATATATATATATATATATATATATATATATATATATATATATATATATATATATATATATATATATATATATATATATATATATATATATATCTGTCTATACCATACTGAAGCATTGCAATCTTTTAATAATCTGTTTAATAATTTTCAATGGTTCTCAAAACATAATATGTAATAAGAAAAAAAGTCTCTGTACCGTGTAAGCTCTTTGTATACCAATTTTTGTTCAAAAGCTTTTCTATATTATTAAAAAAGGAGAAGAAGACTTCAGAAGGCATATGAGACAATTATATTTTTATGTTCGTTTTTCTTTTGCAAAACAAGCTTAACTGCGTCAGAGGTAAATGAGCCTTCTCTATGTATACTCTCTGGCCCATCTTTCCCCCACACACCTACCCCAGTCACCACTCCGACCATATCCTCCCACCTGACGTAGGAACTCAATCAATAGGCCTGTCTGGGTACGCCGTCTGAAGAGTACAAAAGTAGATTTGGGAAGAAAAGTAGGAGGAGAGAGAGGAAGAAGAAGAATGTGAATGATATGGAAGAAATGGGAGTGCTGCTCGGAGGCGTAGTATTCCAGAAAAGGGGATAGAGAAGAGTAAGGAAAAAGATACTGGAAAAGAGGGAGATGAAGACTATAAATGTAGATTTGGGAAGAGGAGTAGGAGGAAAAGGGAAGAAGAGGATGAAGGAGAAGGTGATGAATGAAAGGGAAGAAATGATTGCATGCACAGTATTCCATTAGGGAGGGTAAAAATTATTAAAGAAGAAGAAGAAGAAGAGAGAAGAAGAAGAAGAAGAAGAAGAAGAAGAAGAAGAAGAAGAAGAAGAAGAAGAAGAAGAAGAAGAAGAAGGTAAGTGAATCATATTTTACCCCTGACTGGGACTCGAATGTAAGACACATAATTACTGTGCAAAGGCACTATCAGGTAAACCAATGAAGGTCTAAAGGAGAAGAAAACTTCACAGCTTAACTGCTATTCTAGGAATGAACACATTCTATCTGAATGCCTTTTTGTTCATATTACAGCTTCTCCTAACCTCACTGTGGCTTTGCTTTACGCATGTAATTCCCATCTTAGCTATATAGGTATCAGCAATAATCAAATAAACACCTTAACATATGTGAAAACATTAATCATATTTTACCCTTGACCGGGACTCGAAGCTGAGACACATAGTTACTGTGCAAAGGCGCTATCAACTACGCCAATGAAGGTATAAAGGAGAAGCAAAGCTTACAGCTTAACTGCTGTAGTAGGAATGAACGCATTCTATCTGAATGCCTTTTAGTTCATATTACAGCTTCTCTTAACCTCTCTCGTGGCTTCGTTTTTTGCATTTAATTAAAATCTCAGGCACATATTTACTGTGCCAAGGCGCTACCAACTACGCCACACAAGGTGTAAATGAGAAACCAGCTTTACAACTTAACTGCTATACTAGGAATGAACGCATTCTCTCTGTATGCCTTTTTGTTCATGTACAATTTTTCTCAACTACACTCATGCCTTCGTTTTCACATTTAATGCAAATCCCAATCTAATTGGGCATCAACAATAATCAGATAAACACATTACCATATATGAAAACATGAATCATATTCTAACTCGACGGGGACTCGAACCTAGTGCGCTACCAAGTACACCTAAGAAGTTCTAAATGAGGAACCAACCTTTCACCTTAACTGGTATATTAGGAATGAACACATTCTAACTGAATGTCTTTTTGTTCATATTACAGTTTAGACCTGTGGTGTAGTTGGTAGCACCATGATACAGTAGTTATGTGCCCTAGGTTCGTGTCCCGTTTGGGGTAAAATATAATTCATGTTTTCGCATATGGTAATGTGCTTATTTGAGTATTGATGATGCCAATTAGATTGGGATATGAATTAAATGTGAAAACGAAGCCACAAGTGAGTTTGGGAGAGACTGTAATATTAACAAAAGGCATTCAGAGAGAATGCGTTCATTCCTAGTATAGTAGCTAAGCTATAAGGTTGGTTCCCCTTTTAGACATTCTGTGTTGTGGTTGGTAGCGCCTTAGCACAGTAATTATGTCCTAGGTTCGAGTCCAGGTTGGGGTAGAATATGATTTATGTTTTCACATACGGTAATGTACTTATTTAATTATCGTGGATGCCCAATTAGATTGATATTTGAATTAAATGCGAAAACGAAGCCACAAGTGATGCTGGGAGAAACTGTAATATGAACAAAAAAGCATTCAGATAGAATGCATTTGTTCCTAATATAGCAGTTAAGCTAAATTTGGTTTCTCTTTTCCTCCTTCTGGAGGTCTATAGAGAAGCAAACCTTACAGCTTACCTGCTATAAAAAGAATGAACTCATTCCATCTGAGTGCCTTTTTGTTCATATAACAGCCTCTCTTAACCTCAGTCGTGGCTTCTTTTTTAGCATTTAATTCAAATCTCAGATACATAGATATTAATAATAATCAAATAAACACATTAATATCTGTGAAAACATAAATAAAAATTTACCCCTGATCGGGACTCTAACCTAAGACATATACTTAGTGTGCCAAAGCGCTATCAACTACAGCACTGAAAGTCTAAAGGGGAAGCAAACCTTACAACTTAACTGCTATACCAGGAATGAGCTCATTTTAACTGTATGGCTTTTTGTTCACATTACAGCTCCTCCTAACCTCACTCGTAGCTTTGCTTATCGTATTTAACTCAAATCTCAGCTATAGAGGCATTAATAATAATCAAATAAACACATTCCCATATGTGAAAACATGAATCATATTTTATCCCCTGACCGGGACACGAATTTAAGATACTTTATTACTGTGACAAGGTGCTATCAACTAAACCAATGAAGGTCTAAAGGAGAAGCAAACCTTACAGCTTAACTGCCGTACTAAGAATGAACGCATTGTATCTGAATGCCTTTTTGTTCCTGTTACAGTTTCTAACCTCACCTTTGTCTTCAATTTTTCGCATTTAATTATATATCAGCTATATAGGCATTAATAATAATCAAATAAACACATTAACATCTGTGAAAACTTGAGTCATATTTTAACCCTGACCAGGACTCGAACCTAGGGCACATAATTACTGTGCCAAGGCACTACCAACTATACCACACAAGTAGTAAATGAGAAACCAGCCTTGCAACTTAATTGCTATACTAAGAATTAACGCATTCCATCTGAATGCCTTTTTGTTCATATAAAGTTTCTCCCAGTCTCACTCGTGGCTTCGTTTTCGCATTTAAATCATATCCCAATCTAATTGGGCATCAACAATAATCAAATAACAACATTACCATATGTGAAAACATGAATCATATTCAAATCCGACAGGAACTTAAACCTGTAACGCGCTGGCTTCGCATTCACGAGGTCGAAAGATCGGTCCCCGTCCAAGACCGAGAGTTTAAGCTGTTTACTGGCAGGAACTGCTGTGGGTGGACATCACAGTGGGGGGTTGGGGCTTGTCCTGGCTGACGAATACCCATTGTAAGATGGAAATAAAGTTTATATAGTGCACATAAGTACTATGCCAAGATACTACCAACTACACCACAAAAGTTCTAAAAGAGAAACCAACCTTACAGCTTAACTGCTATATTAGATATGAACGCATTCTATCTGAAAGCCTTTTAGTCATATTACAGCTTAGGCCTTCTGTGGTGTAGTTGGCAGAGCCTTGACACAGTGGATATGTGTCCTAGGTTCGTGTCCCAGTCGGGGTAAAATATAATTCATGTTTTCACATATAGTAATGTTCTTATTTTATTATTGTTGATGTCCAGTTAGACTGGGATTTGAATTAATTGTGAAAACGAAGCCACTATTATAGTTGGGAGAATCTCTTATATGAACAAAAAAGCATTCAGAAAGAATGCGTTCATCCCTAGTATAGAAGTTAACTCTGTAAGGTTGGTTTCTCTTTTCATAATAATGATAATAATAATAATAATAATAATAATAATAATAATAATAATAATAATAATAATAATAATAATAATAATAATAATAATAATAATAATAATAATAATAATAATAATAATAATAACAATAAAAATGGAAATAGAAATAGAAATAAAAATAATAATAATAACAATAATAATAATAATAATAATAATAATAATAATAATATATAATAATAATAATAATAATAACAATAATAATAATAATAATAATAATAATAATAATAATAATAATAATAATAATAATAATAATAATAATAATAATAATAATAGTAATAATGATAATGATAATAATAATAATAATAATAATAATAATAATAATAATAATAATAATAATAATAATAATAATAATAATAATAATAATAATAATAATAATAATAATAATAATAATAATAATAATAATAATAATAATAATAATAATAATAATAATAAACTGTAGAGCAAGGACGGTCCAAGCAAACATCGTAGAACATATTTAATTTATTTAATATCCTTATAATTCATCACACTACGATGTTTTAAACATCCACTGTGTACATAATCATGTACCTATGAAAGAGTGAAAAAGACATACATGAAAAGTTACTCTACTCATACAAAATTATAGTTGTGAAGGAGTAAAAACTATATATACAGCACATTCACACAAACAAAATAATGAAATTTAAACATAGCTAAACATGTGTAGAAAAAAAAGATCACACTAATAACATTTGATTTACAAAATTCTGAAAGTGCAACTTGAACCATCTTTGTTTAATTTATGATTTTTTTTTTTAAATAAATAATGCCTCTGCTATCCTGATTTAATTTTCGCTTTTTCCTCTGTATATTGGTTTGAAATTATTTACACTTAAATTACACATACACACATTTATTTATCTTTTTTTATTTCAAAAACTAATCCTAAATTTAACAAAGATGTTTCAAGTTACACTCTCAGAATTTTGTAAATAAAATGTTAGTGTGAAAGTTTTTTTTTTATTCTACATATGTTTAGATATATGTAAATATATGTGGTGGCGGACAGTGTCCTGTGGTGGCGGGCACAACATCAGAGAATAGCCCCAACGTATTCCCTGCGTGTCGTAAGAGGCGACTAAAAGTGGACGCGGCGAGGGGACTGGGAATCCCCCCCTTGCAATAACCTCCCGCGAGATGTCATAGAAGAAGGGGAGTAGAGGGGAGAATAACTTCTCCCCAAACTCTAGTTTTGGGGTGTCTAAATGTCCTTGGTTGTAGTACGATAGAGAGCAAAAGATGTGAACTTGGATATATGTTTGGTAGGGGGAGGATAGATGTATTGGCATTGTGTGAGACGATGATGAAAGGAAAAGAAGAAGTGGCATTTGGTGATGTGACAGGTAGGATGTCTGGGGTTGAAAGGGGGAGAGCGACAGAAGGTGTGGCATTATTGCTGAGTGAATGGATGGTATACAAGGTAGTGGAATGGAAAGAAGTGTAATCTGGGCTGATGTGGGTGAGGGCTAGGATAGGTAGGGAATGTTGAGCCTTTGTTAGTGCGTATGGGCCAGGATGTGAGAGAAGTGAGGAAGAGCGGGATGAATTCTGGAATGAACTAACTAGGTGTGTGGATGGTCTGAGTAGAAGGAACTATGTAGTTGTGTTGGGTGACTTGAATGCCAGAGTGGGTGATGGAGAAGTTGGTTGTTTGGTTGGTTGGGATAGGATAGGAGGGGAAAAAGGGGAGGGAATTAAGGATATAAGGGAATTGGAGGGAAAAGCACAAAAATTAAATAAAGTAAGAGAGAAAAAGAGAGAGGCAGACCCTCGTGCTAAGTTTTGATCTGAAATTCAGATATCTCTATAAGGGGGTGCTTCAAGTAGCATGGAGAGAAGTAGAAGGTGTTGTAGGGAAGTATGGGGTACCAGGTGGGATTGAGAGTGGCGAAGGTGTTGTAGGAAAGTATGGGGTACCAGGTGGGAATGAGAGTGGAGAAAACCTGTTAGATATGTGTGTGGAGCAAGAATTGGTGATAGGTAATAGTTTTTTTCAAGAAGAAGTTAATAAATAAGTATACATGGATGAGAGTGGCAAATGGAAGAGTGAAAGAAAGAGCATTGATGGATTATGTGTTGGTAGCAAAGAGCATGATTGGTAGAGTGAAAGATGTGCATGCATTAGGGGTGTGGATGCTGGGATGTCTGATCATTTTTGGTTGAAGCAAAAGTGGTAGTAGCAAAAGAGTGGGGAAATAAAGTGGGGGGATGTAGAAGGGAAATGGCGAAGGTGGAAGAGTTGGAAAAGCCATAGAAGAGACAGGAATATCAGGACAGGTTGAAAGTGGCATATGACAGGGTGAAAGAAAGAAAAGTTAGGGAGTTAGAGGAGGAATGGGGGTTGATGAAAGAATGTTTTGTGGGACATGCAACTGATGTGTTTGGAAGGAGGTTTGTTGGAGGTGGCTTGAGGAGGGACAGCGAGTGGTGGAATGAAGGGGTGAAAATGAAGGTGGAAGAAAAAAAGAGGGCTTTTGAAGAATGGCTGCAGTGTAAAAGTAGGGAGAAGTATGAAAGATATAGGGAGAAAAACGTGGAAACCAAGTTGAAGGTAGAGGAAGAGAAGAGGTTGGCAAACGTTAGAGGAGGACTGGATTTTAGTAGGTCATATGAGGAGAATAAAAAGAAGTTTTGGAAAGAAGTGAAGAGAGCAAGGAAGGGTGGATCGAGGATGGAAGAGACAGTAAAAGATGTGAATGGACAGATGTTAAGAGGGAACGATGCAAGGAAAAGATGGGCAGAATATTTTGAGTGCTTGCTGAATGTTGAGTAAAATAGAGAGGCAGCTATAGTGGCAGTGAGGGGTGTTCAAGTTCCAGAAATGGGAGATGAAAATGAGAGAGAGATTACAAGAGAGGAGGTGAAAAGGGCATTGTATGAAGCGAAAGCAGGTAAAGCACCTGGAATGGATGGTGTGAGAGCGGAGATATTGAAAGAAGGGGGTGTGGCTGCATTGGAATGATTAGTGAGAGTGTTTGATATATGCTTTATGTTGTCAATGGTGCAAGTGGAATGGGTGATTGCTTGTATAGTGCCCCTGTACAAAGGTAAGGGAGATGTGTATGAATGCAGTAATTTTAGGGGTATAAGTTTGTTGAGTGTGGTAGGAAAAGTGTGTGGTAGGATACTGATTAATAGGATTAGGGATAAGACAGAAAATGTGATCGTAGAAGTGCAGAGTGGTTTTAGGAGAGGTAGAGGTTGTATAGATCAGATTTTTATAGTTAGGCAGTTATGTGAGAAATACTTAGCAAATGGTAAGGATGTGTATTTTGCATTTTTGGATCTTGAGAAAGCATACGATAGAGCTGATAGAGAGGCAGTGTGGAATGTCCTGAGGTTATATGGAATTAATGGTAAACTGTTGCATGCAGTGAAGAGTTTGTATGAGGGTAGTAGAGCTTGTGTTAGGGTAGGGAATGAAGTGAGTGAGTGGTTTCCAGTGAGTGTGGGACTGAAACAGGGATGTGTGATGTCACCATGGCTGTTCAATTTGTACGTTGATGGAGTCGTAAGAGAGGTGAATGAGCGAGTTTGTGGTCGAGGTTTGAGAATGGTAGATGGGGATGATAATGAGTGGGAGCTGAATCAGTTGCTGTTTGCAGATGATACTGTGGTGGTAGCAGATTCAGAGGAGAAACTGTGTCAGTTAGTGTCAGAATTTGGAATGGTGTGTGAGAGAAGGAAGTTGCAAGTGAATGTGGGAAAGAGTAAGGTTATGAGGTGTACAAGAAATGAGGATGGATTGAATGTTATGTTGAATGGAGAGACACTTGAGGAAGTAGATCAGTTTAAGCATTTAGGCTCGGTTATAGCTGCAAATGGTGGGGTGGAAGCAGAAGTGTGTCACAGAGTGAATGAAGGATGTAAAGTATTGGGTGCGTTGAAAGGAGCGATGAAGAAGAGAGGGTTGGAAATGAATGTTTAGAAAGTTTTGTATGAGAGAGTGGTTGTGCTAACTATGATGTATAGATCAGAGTTATGGGGTATGAAAGTAAGTGAGAGACAAACACTAAATGTGTTTGAGATGAAATGCCTAAGGGGTATGATTGGTGTATCTTTGTTGGATAGGGTTAGGAATGAAGTGGTGAGAGCAAGAACGGTTATGAGGAGAGAATTTGCTGACAGAGTAGATATGAATGTTCTAAGATGGTTTGGCCATGTGGAAAGGATGGATGATGAAAGATTGCTGAAAAAGGTGATGAATGCGAGAGTTGATGGGAGAAATGCTAGAGGGAGGCCTAGGTTTGGGTGGATGGATGGAGTAAGGAGAGCCCTGAATGATAGGAGGATGGATGTGAGGGAAGCAAGTGAGCGTGCTAGGAATAGGAATAAGTGGCGAGCGATTGTGACGCAGCTCTGATGGGCATCTGCTGTTAACATGGGGTTGCATCTTACAGAGGTAGCCCTGTGGTAGGGGCAGTAGGAGGAGTTGGCAATTGTGAAGCAGCACAGGTTGTGGAAGAGCCGGGAGGATGGGCTGTGGCACTCCAGCAGTGCCATCTGAACGGTCGCTAGCTCCCTTGTCATTGCCCATTAGAGCAAAGTAATC
>JAXCGZ010022706.1:77500-82500 GCA_037179515.1 Halocaridina rubra | reverse complement strand
GGAGTATGATACTTCGAATGGGAAATAAGAGAGAAGAGAAAAAAGGAGGAAGAAGATGAAAAGGATGAGAAGAAGATGGAAGATGAGAAAGAAGAGCAGGATTGTCCAATAAGGCAAGGTCGAAGGGCTTTTTCCAACAAAAAAATGAGGATATGAAGAGGAAAAGAGGAGGAGGAGGAGGAGGAGGAGGAGGAGAAGGTGGCGGATGAAGAGGAGAGTCTAATTTGCACAAATAAGAGGAGAAGGAGAAGGTGGAGGAAGAGGAGGCGTGCCTAATCTGCTAAGGTTGGAAGATTTTTCTGTCTGCTACGAGAATGGCGAAGAGCAGAGTGGAGGAGGAAGAGAAGTGTCTAATTTGGAAAGAGGCGGGGGAGGAAAAAAGGGTGTGAGTGAGGGGCTGAGTTTCTTTAGGGTTATTTGACTGCCATATAAAATGCATTGAAGGCCATCTGGCAGATTTATGCCATATTTCTCTGCCATCATTAATGGTGGAATGATCACGGTAGAGGGTATTTGGGAAAGGAAAAAATAAAAATGTTTATTTTTTAGTAATTTTACCAATAACTGACCAAAAGAGATTTAAAAAAAATTACAATGTCTAGTTGTAGGTTTGCCCAAGACATCAGCCGCCAGCTGCGATACTACTGCTGAAGATCTTTTGAACTTAAAAAGGACTGTCCAGGACAGTTCGATGTTAAGTCTTCCTTCAGTCACGGTTCTTTTTCTGTGCCTATATCAACACCGAACATTTCTGGATATTCGTTACACATCTCTTATTATCCCCTCACATCTGACAAGTCATTACATTTTCCATCTCTGCTTCACTTTGCTCTGTTTCTCCTTACCTAGGCCCGATGAGGGCATTTTTATTTATTTTTCTTTTTGCCCATCCTGGTGTCACAATCTTCAAAAACGAATAAAATAAAATCTAGAGTAGACGATGATTGAATATTGCATATATATATATATATATATATATATATATATATATATATATATATATATATATATATATATATATATATATATATATATTATATATATAGATAGATAGATATAGATAGATAGTAGATAGATATGTAGTGTGTTTGTGTGTGTGATTACCTAATTGTGATTACCTAATTGTGTTTACGGGAAAGAGCCCAAAGCTCGTATCTTCCCGTCTCCTGATCGGTTCCATTTGTGTGTTTGTGATTACCTAATTGTGATTACCTAATTGTGTTTACGGGAAAGAGCCCAAAGCTCGTATCTTCCCGTCTCCTCATCGGTTCCATTTTAGACTTAGTGATACTTATCATACCTGTCCTTAAAACTATGGATTGAGATAGCATTAACTACCTCCTCGCTTAGCCAATTCCAATTATCAACTACTCTTACACTGAAAAAGTATTTCCTTACATCCTGCAAAGAAGTTTTCTTACGAAGCTTCAAACTATGACCTCTAGTTCTAGAGCCAGCCATATCAAAATATCGATCCCTATCCACTCTATCATAACCATGAAGGAATTTAAAGACTGTCACCATATCCCCCCTCACTCTTCTAGCTTCGAGTAATGGTAAGTCTAATTCCCTCAGCCTCTCATCATAACTGAGATTGCGTATTTCTGGCACCAGTTTCGTGGCATGTCTTTGAACTTTTTCAAGCTTAGCTATGTGCTTTTTCAAGTGCGGATTCCAAAAGGGGGCTGCATATTCGAGTTTTGGCCTCACATAGGTTACATAAATATTTCTGAACATTTCCTTGTCCATGTGCCTGAAGGCTACCCTTACATTTGATAAGAATGCATATGCTGCCCTTACTATGCCATTTATATGTATTTCTGGAGACAAATCTGCCAGTATGTTTACTCCTAGATCTCTCTCATTTTCTGTCTCTTGAAGTTGTACTCCAGCCACCGAGTAGTCAAGCTTGGGCCTTCTTGCACTTGTACCCATTCTCATTACCTTACATTCTGAAGTATTGAATTTCATTAGCCACTTTTCTGACCACTCATGCAGATTATTTAGATCCTCCTGAAGTTCTCTACCATTGTTCTCGTTTTTTACTTTCTTCACAATCTTTGCATCATCTGCAAACATATTCATGAATGAATTTACAGACTCTGGTAGGTCATTTACATATACAAGGAACAAAAGTGGCCCTAAAACTGAAACCCTGTGGAACTCCACTACTAACTCTTCTCCATTCAGACACTGAGTGTCTTACTCTAACCCTCTGTTCCCTTCCTTCTAAGTAAGTTTTTATCCATTCCAAAACATTTCCACCTATTCTAGCCATTGATTGCAGCTTCCTAATAAGTCTCCCATGTGGAACAGTGTCAAACGCTTTCTGGAAGTCTAGGAATATGCAATCTGCCCAGCCCTCTCTTTCCTGTAAGATTTGGCTTACCTCATTATAAAATTCTAATAAGTTTGTTACTGTTGATCTACCTTCTCTGAAGCCATGTTGCCTCACTGACAAAAAGATGAAGGATTCCAAGTGAAGAGAGATATGTTTCCTTAGTAGTTTCTCCATAACTTTGCAAACTATGCTGGTCAAGGAAACTGGTCTATAGTTCAGAGCCGTATCCCTCCTTCCCTTTTTGAAGATGGGTATCACATTTGCTTGTTTCCAGCATCTTGGAATCTCCCCCGACTCCAGTGACTCCTTAAATATGATACTTAGTGCCACTGATATTGTGTTTGCGCATTTTTTAAGCACATGAGGGGATATGTCATCAGGACCTGTAGCTTTATGAACATCTAAATCCATCAGCGCTTTGCATACCTCTGTGGCTGTAAGGTTGATGTTCTCTAATACCGGCCCTTGAGCTTCTATCACTGCAATCTGAGGGGGTGGGGTATTTTCTACTGTAAATACTGACTGAAACTCCTTGTTCAATTCTTTGCAGATCTCTTCATCCATCTCAGTGATGCTTCCATCCACTCTCTTTAGCCTTAAAACCTGTTCTTTTACCTTCAGTTTTCCTCTGATAAAGCTGTGGAAAAGCTTGGGATTTTCTTTAGCCTTCCTGGTGATGTCCCTCTCATAGTCTCTCTCTGCCTCTCTCCTTTTACTTAGGTAGTCATTTCTTGCTCTTTTATAGGTTTGCCAGGCATTTATGTTTTTTCTCCTCCTATACCTTTTCCAGCATTTGTCTCTCCACTCCTTAGCTCTTTTACACCCATTATCGAACCATTTCTCTCTGGCATGAATTACACCTACTTTGGTGACAGGTATGCAGCAATCTACTATCTTCCCATATTTCTCACAAAAGATGTCATACATTTCTTGTACAGATTTGTTGTAAAATAAGGTTCTCCAGTCAATAACTGCAAAAAGCTCATTCATTTTGATGTAATCTCCTTTCGGATAGTTCCTCCTCATGTCCTCAGTGCCTCTACTCTCAGGAAGAATATCTTCAATGATATACTCCATCAACAACACACAGTGATCACTCTTTCCAATTGGTGGTTCATACCCAATATTTTCAATATCCAACACATTATCTGTGAACACTAGATCAAGTAGTGATGGCTCATCCCCACCCCTGGCCCTTGTTGGTTCCATTCCATGTTGGTGTAGGAAATTCCCTTGTATGCAATCAAGGAATCTTGCCCTTGTGTATGTGTGTGTGATTACCTAATTGTGATTACCTAATTGTGTTTACGGGAAAGAGCCCAAAGCTCGTATCTTCCCGTCTCCTCATCGGTTCCATTTTAGACTTGGTGATACTTATCATACCTGTCCTTAAAACTATGGATTGAGATAGCATTAACTACCTCCTCGCTTAGCCAATTCCAATTATCAACTACTATTACACTGAAAAAGTATTTCCTTACATCCTGCAAAGAAGTTTTCTTACGAAGCTTCAAACTATGACCTCTAGTTCTAGAGCCAGCCATATCAAAATATTGATCCCTATCCACTCTATCATAACCATGAAGGAATTTAAAGACTGTCACCATATCCCCCCTCACTCTTCTAGCTTCGAGTGATGGTAAGTCTAATTCCCTCAGCCTCTCATCATAACTGAGATTGCGTATTTCTGTGTGTGTGTATGCGTGTGTGTGAACACACAGGAGGATCTAAATAATCTGCATGGGTGGTCAGAAAAGTGGCTAATGAAATTCAATACTTCAAAATGTAAGGTAATGAGAATGGGTACAAGTGCAAGAAGGCCCAAGCTTGACTACTCGGTGGCTGGAGTACAACTTCAAGAGACAGAAAATGAGAGAGATCTAGGAGTAAACATACTGGCAGATTTGTCTCCAGAAATACATATAAATGGCATAGTAATTGCAGCATATGCATTCTTATCAAATGTAAGGGTAGTCTTCAGGCACATGGACAAGGAAGTGTTCAGAAATATTTATGTAACCTATGTGAGGCCAAAACTCGAATATGCAGCCCCCTTTTGGAATCCGCACTTGAAAAAGCACATAGCTAAGCTTGAAAAAGTTCAAAGACATGCCACGAAACTGGTGCCAGAAATACGCAATCTCAGTTATGATGAGAGGCTGAGGGAATTAGACTTACCATCACTCGAAGCTAGATGAGTGAGGGGGGATATGGTGACAGTCTTTAAATTCCTTCATGGTTATGATAGAGTGGATAGGGATCGATATTTTGATATGGCTGGCTCTAGAACTGGAGGTCATAGTTTGAAACTTCGTAAGAAAACTTCTTTGCAGGATGTAAGGAAATACTTTTTCAGTGTAAGAGTAGTTGATATTTGGAATTGGCTAAGCGAGGAGGTAGTTAATGCTATCTCAATCCATAGTTTTAAGGACAGGTATGATAAGTATCACTAAGTATAAAATGGAACCGATGAGGAGACGGGAAGATACGAGCTTTGGGCTCTTTCCCGTAAACACAATTAGGTAATCACAATTAGGTAATCACACACACACACACACACAGAAGATCAGGGGATGGGGCCTCATTAAGATTTTTATACACAAATGCTGATGGATTAGCTGGTAAGGTAGTAGAATTAAATGATAGGATTCACAACAGT
>JAXCGZ010022706.1:37500-72500 GCA_037179515.1 Halocaridina rubra | reverse complement strand
ACTGAACCCTCTAGAACTCCACTACTAACCCTTCTCTATTCAGACACTGAGTGTCTTACTCTAACCCTCTGTTCCCTTCCTACAAAGTAAGTTTTTTTCCATTCCAAGACATTTCCACCTATTCTAGCCTTTGCTTGCAGCTTCCTAATGAGTCTCCCATGTGGAACAGTGTCATGCCAGAGAGAAATGGTTCGATAGTGAGTGTAAAAAAGCTAAGGAATGGAGAGACAAATGCTGGAAAAGGTATAGGAAGAGAAAAAACATAAATGTCTGGCAAACTTACAGGTGAGCAAGAAAAGATTACCTAAGCAAATGAAGAGAGACAGAGCGAGACATTGAAAGGGACATCACCAGGAAGGCTAAAGAAAATCACAAGCCTTTCCTCAGCTTTAATAGAGCAAAACTGAAGTTTGAAAAACAGGTTTTAAGGCTTAAGAGAGCGGATGGAAGCATCACTGAGACGGATGAAGAGATCTGCAAAGAACTGAACAAGGAGTTTCAGTCAGTATTTACAATAGAAAATACCCTAGCCCCTCATATTGCAGAGATAGAAGCTCATGGGCCGGTATTAGATAACACCATCCTTTCAGCCACAGAGGTATGCAAAGCGCTGTTGGAGTTAGATGTCCAAAAAGATACAGGTACTGATGATATATCCCCTCATGTACTTAAAAAATGCGCAAACTCAATATCAGTGGCACTAAGTATCATATTAAAAAAGTCGCTGGAGTCAGCGGAGATTCCAAGATGCTGGAAACAAGCGAACCTGGAGAAGGAGGGATACGGCTCTAAACTATGCACTAGTTTCCCTGACCAGCATAGTTTGCAACGTTATGGAGAAACTACTAAGGAAACATATCTCTCTTCACTTGAAATCCTTCAATTTTTTGGTCAGTGAGACAACCTGGCTTCAGAGAAGGTAGATCAACAGTAACAAACTTATTAGAAATTTATGATGAGGTAAGCCGAATCTTACATGAAAGAGAGGGCTGGGCAGATTGCATATTCCTAGACTCCATGAAAGCATTTGACACTGTCCCACGTGGAAGACTTATTAAGAAGCTGCAAGCAATGGCTAGAATAGGTGGAAATGTCTTGGAATGGATAAAAACTTACTTAGAAGGAAGGGAACAGAGGGTTAGAGTAAGACACTCACTGTCTGACTGGAGAAGAATTAGTAGTAGAGTTCTAGAGGGTTCAGTTTTAGAGCCACTTTTGTTCCTTGTATATGGAAATTACCTACCAGAGTCTATAAATTCATTCAAGAATATGTTTGCAGATGATGCAATGATTGTGAAGAAAGTAAAAAACGAGAACAATGGTAGAGAACTTCAGGAAGATCTAAATAGTCTGCATGAGTGGTCAGAAAAGTGGCTAATGAAATTCAATACTTCAAAATGTAAGGTAATGAGACTAGATACAAGTGCAAGAAGGCCCAAGCTTGACTACTCGGTGGCTGGAGTACAACATCAAGAGACGGAGAATGAGAGAGATCTAGGAGTATACATACTGGCAGATTTGTCTCCAGAGATGCATATAAATGGCACAGTAAGGACAGCATATGTTTTCTTAGAAAATGTAATGGTAGCCTTAAGGCACATGGACAGGGATATGGTCAGAAATATTTATGTAACCTATTTGAGGCCAAAATATGAAAATGCAGCCCTCTTTTGGAATCAACGATTGAAAATGAACGTAGCTTATCTTGAAAAATTTCAAATAAATGCCACGCAACTGGTGCCAGAAATACGCAATCTCAGTTATGATGTGAGGCTGAGGGACTTGAACCTACCATCACTCGAAGCTAGAATATTGAGGGGGAATATGGTGACAGCCTTTAAATTTCTTCATGGTAATGATAAAGTGGATAGGATCGATACTTTGATATGCTGGCACTAGAACTAGGGGTCATAGTTTGAAGCTTTATAAGAAATCTTCTTTGTAGGATGTAAGAAAGTACTTTTCTTTTAGAACAAGAGTACTTGATAATTGGAATTCGCTAAGAGAGGAGATAGTTATAACTCAATCCATAGTTTTAAGTACAAGTATGATAAGTATCGCTAAGTACAAAATGGAACCGATCAGGAGGCGGAAAGATATGAGATTTGGGCACTTTCCCGTAAGCACAATTAGGTCATCACAATTAGGTAATCACAATTAGGTAATCACACACACACACACAAAGACGCACACACACACAGCCCCCTTTTGGAATCCGCACTTGAAAAAGCACATAGCTAAGCTTGAAAAAGTTCAAAGACATGCCACGAAACTGGTGCCAGAAATACGCAATCTCGGTTATGATGAGAGGCTGAGGGAATTAGACTTGCCATCACTCGAAGCTAGAAGAGTAAGGGGGATATGGTGACAGTCTTTAAATTCCTTCATGGTTATGATAGAGTGGATAGGGATCGATATTTCGATATGGCTGGCTCTAGAACTAGAGGTCATAGTTTGAAGCTTCGTAAGAAAACTTGTTTGCAGGATGTAAGGAAATACTTTTTCAGTGTAAGAGTAGTTGATAATTGGAATTGGTTAAGCGAGGAGGTAGTTAATGCTATCTCAATCCATAGTTTTAAGGACAGGTATGATAAGTATCACTAAGTCTAAAATGGAACCGATGAGGAGACGGGAAGATACGAGCTTTGGGCTCTTTCCCGTAAACACAATTAGGTAATCACAATTAGGTAATCACACACACACACACACACACACACACACACACACACACACACACACACACATATTGTTGAAAAAAAAGTCTAAAAGACCTTCAAGAATGCAAAGAAGTGTTCATTAGACGATACAGAACACAGGAAGAGATGGGAAAGATCAAAAACTTGTTGCAAGAGGCAAGAAGGTTAAATGATGAAAGAAATGAAGAAGAGAAGAAAAATTTTCGTTACAGAGTACTTCCAGACAAAGGGGAGATAAAGAAGATAATGACAGAAGATCAGGGGATGGGGCCTCATTAAGATTGTTATACACAAATGCTGATGGATTAGCTGGTAAGGCAGTAGAATTAAAAGATAGGATTCACAACAGTAAGGCAGATATAGTAGCAATTACAGAGACTAAGTTGAGTGAGGACATAAACAGTGTCACAGTTTTTCCTAAGGGCTTCAGAATATTAAGGGTTGAAAGATCTGAGAGGACTGGTGGAGGGATAGCACTGCTCATAAGTGAGAGGATTCAAGTTGAAGAAATAAACTTGCTATAGAAAGTGAGTTCAAGGAATTTCTTGTTGCTCGCATAAATACTGGGTCAGAGAGCATTATAATAACTGTTGTATACAACCCACCAAGGAACCAAAATAGGCTTGAAGTTTATGAGGAAAGTCATATAGGTACTATTGAAGTCATAAACTTAGTTGTTAACATGGCACGGGAAAAAAAATGTAGGATTTTGATTATGGGAGACTTTAATCATAAAGAGATAGATTGGATAAATCTTGACCCACACAGTGGTGAGGACTCATTCGGGGCAAGATTCCTAGATTGCGTACAAGGGAATTTCCTACACCAACATGTAATGGAACCAACAAGGGCCAGGGGTGGGGATGAGCCATCACTACTTGATCTAGTGTTCACAGATAATGTGTTGGATATTGAAAATATTGAGTATGAGCCACCAATTGGAAAGAGTGACCACTGTGTGTTGTTGATGGAGTATATCATTGAAGATATTCTTCCTGAGAGTAGAGGCACTGAGGACATGAGGAGGAACTATCCGAAAGGAGACTACATCAAAATGAATGAGCTTTTTGCAGTTATTGACTGGAGAACCTTATTTTACAACAAATCTGTAAAAGAAATGTATGACATCTTTTGTGAGAAATATGGGAAGATAGTAGATTGCTGCATACCTGTCACCAAAGTAGGTGTAATTCATGCCAGAGAGAAATGCTTCGATAATGGGTGTAAAAGAGCTAAGGAGTGGAGAGACAAATGCTGGAAAAGGTATAGGAGGAGAAAAAACATAAATGCCTGGCAAACCTACAAAAGAGCAAGAAATGACTACCTAAGTAAAAGGAGAGAGGCAGAGAGAGATTATGAGAGGGACATCACCAGGAAGGCTAAAGAAAATCCCAAGCTTTTCCACAGCTTTATCAGAGGAAAACTGAAGGTAAAAGAACAGGTTTTAAGGCTAAAGAGAGCGGATGGAAGCATCACTGAGACGGATGAAGAGATCTGCAAAGAATTGAACAAGGAGTTTCAGTCAGTATTTACAGTAGAAAATACCCCACCCCCTCAGATTGCAGTGATAGAAGCTCAAGGGCCGGTATTAGAGAACATCAACCTTACAGCCACAGAGGTATGCAAAGCGCTGATGGATTTAGATGTTCATAAAGCTACAGGTCCTGATGACATATCCCCTCATGTGCTTAAAAAATGCGCAAACACAATATCAGTGGCACTAAGTATCATATTTAAGGAGTCACTGGAGTCAGGGGAGATTCCAAGATGCTGGAAACAAGCAAATGTGATATCTATCTTCAAAAAGGGAAGGAGGGATACGGCTCTGAACTATAGACCAGTTTCCTTGACCAGCATAGTTTGCAAAGTTATGGAGAAACTACTAAGGAAACATATCTCTCTTCACTTGGAATCCTTCAACTTTTTGTCATTGAGGCAACATGGCTTCAGAGAAGGTAGATCAACAGTAACAAACTTATTAGAATTTTATGATGAGGTAAGCCAAATCTTACAGGAAAGAGAGGTCTGGGCAGATTGCATATTCCTAGACTTCCAAAAAGCGTTTGAAACTGTTCCACATGGGAGACTTATTAGGAAGCTGCACTCAATGGCTAGAATAGGTGGAAATGTTTTGGAATGGATAAAAACTTACTTAGAAGGAAGGGAACAGAGGGTTAGAGTAAGACACTCAGTGTCTGAATGGAGAAGAGTTAGTAGTGGAGTTCCACAGGGTTAAGTTTTAGGGCCACTTTTGTTCCTTGTATATGTAAATGACCTACCAGAGTCTGTAAATTCATTCATGAATATGTTTGCAGATGATGCAAAGATTGTGAAGAAAGTAAAAAACGAGAACAATGGTAGAGAACTTCAGGAGGATCTAAATAATCTGCATGAGTGGTCAGAAAAGTGGCTAATAAAATTCAATACTTCAAAATGTAAGGTAATGAGAATGGGTACAAGTGCAAGAAGGCCCAAGCTTGACTACTCGGTGGCTGGAGTACAACTTCAAGAGACAGAAAATGAGAGAGATTTAGGAGTAAACATACTGGCAGATTTGTCTCCAGAAATACATATAAATGGCATAGTAAGAGCAGCATATGCATTCTTATCAAATGTAAGGGTAGCCTTCAGGCACATAGACAAGGAAATGTTCAGAAATATTTATGTAACCTATGTGAGGCCAAAACTCGAATATGCAGCCCCCTTTTGGAATCCGCACTTGAAAAAGCACATAGCTAAGCTTGAAAAAGTTCAAACACATGCCACGAAACTGGTGCCAGAAATACGCAATCTCAGTTATGATGAGAGGCTGAGGGAATTAGACTTACCATCACTTGAAGCTAGAAGAGTAAGGGGGGATATGGTGACAGTCTTTAAATTCCTTCATGGTTGTGATAGAGTGGATAGGGATCGATATTTCGATATGGCTGGCTCTAGAACTAGAGGTCATAGTTTGAAGCTTCGTAAGAAAACTTGTTTGCAGGATGTAAGGAAATACTTTTTCAGTGTAAGAGTAGTTGATAATTGGAATTCGCTAAGCGAGGAGGTAGTTAATGCTATCTCAATCCATAGTTTTAAGGACAGGTATGATAGGTATCACGAAGTCTAAAATGGAACCGATGAGGAGACGGGAAGATACGAGCTTTGGGCTCTTTCCCGTAAACACAATTAGGTAATCACAATTAGGTAATCACACACACACACACACACACAGCACACACACACACACACACACACACACACACACACACACACACACACACACACACACACACACACAGGAAGCAAGCAAATGTGATACCTATCTTCAAAAAGGGAAGGAGGGATACTAATGACATCAAAGAGGCAATGCAAATCAGAAATCAAATACAAAAAGAGCTAAAAATGAATAGATATGATATGACTCTCCGAGAACGTTATAAAACAGAAAAGAAACATGTCAGATCTCTCATCAGTGTAAGTAAAAAAGACTTTTACAAAAAACAATTTAATGACTCTAGACATGATACAGCAGCAACATGGAAAGTGATAAGAAGCATGATACCAAATGAAAAGAGTACCTCAGAAAGTTATGAAAATATTACGGAGTTGAAAGAAAAAGCGGAAAACTTTAATAACTATTTTGCTAACGTTGGCAAAAATACATATGAAAAAACTCAAGAAAACATCAACTCAGTGAATATGAGTAATTGCTTAAATGACAATTCTTCCAATGAAAACACAAGAGAGTACTTCAAGATAATTCCTATCGATTGTGCTACCCTAATTCTTACCATAAAGAGCCTAAGAAACTCTGGCTCTTATGGTTCAGATGGTATACCATTTCAGTTCATCAAAGATGCTCTACCCATGATTGCATCCTATATTCTAACTATTATGAACACTTCCATTGTTACTAAAAAGTTTCCTGACTTTTGGAAAATATCACATGTAATACCTCTGCATAAAAAGGGGGACAGAGAAGATGTGACAAACTATCGTCCCATTTCCCTGCTACCCATTTTCTTTAAAATATTAGAAAAAATTGTTGCATGCCAACTTATGTCATATTTAGAATCAAATAGAATAATAAGTATTAACCAACATGGTTTCAGACCGAAACTTTCGACGGAAACTGCACTGCTTAAAGTTACGAATAGTATATATAATAATATAGATATGAAAAAAATATCTCTTCTTGTATTATTAGACTTATCAAAAGCCTTCGACAGTGTAAACCATGAAATTCTTTTAAGTAAATGTATTAACTTAAATATTGATCCAAGCTGGTTTAGCGAGTATCTATCTAATCGTAAACAGTCCACACGTCTTAACAACATTATCTCTGTGCCAAAAAATGTATCATTTGGTGTTCCACAAGGATCAGTACTTGGTCCTATCCTCTTCTCCATTTACGTAAATGATCTATCTTCTTTCATTTCTGACTGTCTAGTCGTACAATATGCAGATGACACTCAACTACTCCTTAGTGGTGATATTAATAATCTCCCAGAGCTAACTTTAAGAGCAGAACACACTCTGTCAAAAATTAAAACCTATTTCCAAGAAATTGGGCTGTTAATTAACGAAAGTAAAACACAGTGCATATTTATTGGTTCAAGGTTCCACATAGCACAAATTCCAGAAAACACAACAATTAATTTTTGCGACAATATTATCACACCTAGCAAAACAGTCAAAAACCTAGGAATTCACTTTGATAACCACATGTTGTTTGATTCCCACATAGATAAAGTATGCAAAAAGGTTACAGGAACATTAATGTACTTATCACGTATAAAAGACAATTTTGAGACTACCACTCGAATAACTGTTGTTGAATCTCTAGCCCTAAGTCACATTAATTACTGCACAACTGTTTGGGGAGCTACCACTAAGACTCAGATAAACAGAATACAGAAGCTTATTAATTTTGCAGCTCGAGTTGCCCTGGGAGGAATAAGAAAATATGACCACATCACACCAGCTCTCAATAAACTTGGGTGGCTGCGGGCAGAAAATAAGGTCGCTTATGCTATTTATGTTTTTGTATTCAAAATTTTGGACCATCATTATCCTAGCTGGCTATTTGATTTAAAAACAGTCAGGGATATAAGGGGAACCAACACAAGACAGAGCAGTGAGCTCTTTATTCACAGAACAAACACAGAAGCAGGTTCAAAGATGATCACTATCAAAGGGCCAACACTCTGGAATAATATTCCAGAGCATCTTAAAAATGCATCCTCCTTCACAGCTTTCAAAGGCAAACTATATAGTTTTCTTTTGGACAAATAGTTGCTGCTCATTAAGAACTAATTATTCTCATTGTAAGGAAACAAATATGGAAATGATGCCGATAATAACGATCCTGTATCTAGTGGCATACTTACTACTTTATTATTAACATTATTGTTAACATTTTTATTACAGCATTATTATTTTCTATGAAAGCTACATTTAATTTAACTATATGTCTAACCCTCTTATTTATTAGTTTAATTACATGTCTACTTATAAGTTACTATTAATGTTGAATAACCATTGTACAAAATGGAAATAAATGTTTTTGTTTGTTTGTTTGGATACGGCTCTGAACTATAGACCAGTTTCCTTGACCAGCACAGTTTGCAAAGTTATGGAGAAACTACTAAGGAATCATATCTCTCTTCACTTGGAATCATTCAACTTTTTGTCAGTGAGGCAACATGGCTTCAGAGAAGGTAGATCAACAGTAACAAACTTATTAGAATTCTATGATGAGGTAAGCCGAATCTTACAGGAAAGAGAGGGCTGGGCAGATTGCATATTCCTAGACTTCCAAAAAGCGTTTGACACTGTTCCACATGGGAGACTTATTAGGAAGCTGCAAGCAATAGCTAGAATAGGTGGAAATGTTTTGGAATGGATAAAAACTTACTTAGAAGGAAGGGAACAGAGGGTTAGAGTAAGACACTCAGTGTCTGAATGGAGAAGAGTTAGTAGTGGAGTTCCACAGGGTTCAGTTTTAGGGCCACTTTTGTTCCTTGTATATGTAAATGACCTACCAGAGTCTGTAAATTCATTCATGAATATGTTTGCAGATGATGCAAAGATTGTGAAGAAAGTAAAAAACGAGAACAATGGTAGAGAACTTCAGGAGGATCTAAATAATCTGCATGAGTGGTCAGAAAAGTGGCTAATGAAATTCAATACTTCAAAATGTAAGGTAATGAGAATGGGTACAAGTGCAAGAAGGCCCAAGCTTGACTACTCGGTGGCTGGAGTACAACTTCAAGAGACAGAAAATGAGAGAGATCTAGGAGTAAACATACTGGCAGATTTGTCTCCAGAAATACATATAAATGGCATAGTAAGGGCAGCATACGCATTCTTATCAAATGTAAGGGTAGCCTTCAGGCACATGGACAAGGAAATGTTCAGAAATATTTATGTAACCTATGTGAGGCCAAAACTCGAATATGCAGCCCCCTTTTGGAATCCGCACTTGAAAAAGCACATAGCTAAGCTTGAAAAAGTTCAAAGACATGCCACGAAACTGGTGCCAGAAATACGCAATCTCAGTTATGATGAGAGGCTGAGGGAATTAGACTTACCATCACTCGAAGCTAGAAGAGTGAGGGGGGATATGGTGGCAGTCTATAAATTCCTTCATGGTTATGATAGATTGGATAGGGATCGATATTTTGATATGGCTGGCTCTAGAACTAGAGGTCATAGTTTGAAGCTTCGTAAGAAAACTTCTTTGCAGGATGTAAGGAAACTACTTTTTCAGTGTAAGAGTAGTTGATAATTGGAATTGGCTAAGCGAGGAGGTAGTTAATGCTATCTCAATCCATAGTTTTAAGGACAGGTATGATAAGTATCACTAAGTATAAAATGGAACCGATGAGGAGACGGGAAGATACGAGCTTTGGGCTCTTTCCCGTAAACGCAATTAGGTAATCACAATTAGGTAATCACAGTGGAGAGACAAATGCTGGAAAAGGTATAGGAGGAGAAAAAACATAACTGCCTGGCAAACCTACAAAAGAGCAAGAAATGACTACCTAAGTAAAAGGAGAGAGGCAGAGAGAGACTATGAGAGGGACATCACCAGGAAGGCTAAAGAAAATCCCTAGCTTTTCCACAGCTTTATCAGAGGAAAACTGAAGGTAAAAGAACAGGCTTTAAGGCTAAAGAGAGCGGATGGAAGCATCACTGAGACGGATGAAGAGATCTGCAAAGAATTGAACAATGAGTTTCAGTCAGTATTTACAGTAGAAAATACCCCACCCCCTCAGATTGCAGAGATAGAAGCTCAAGGGCCGGTATTGGAGAACATCAACCTTACAGCCACAGAGGTATGCAAAGCGCTGATGGATTTAGATGTTCATAAAGCTACAGGTCCTGATGACATATCCCCTCATGTACTTAAAAAATGCGCAAACTCAATATCAGTGGCACTGGGTATCATATTTAAAAAGTCACTGGAGTCAGGGGAGATTCCAAGATGCTGGAAACAAGCAAATGTGATATCTATCTTCAAAAAGGGAAGGAGGGATACGGCACTGAACTATAGACCAGTCTCCTTGACCAGCATAGTTTGCAAAGTTATGGAGAAACTACTAAGGAAACATATCTCTCTTCACTTGGAATCCTTCAACTTTTTGTCAGTGAGGCAACATGGCTTCAGAGAAGGTAGATCAACAGTAACAAATTTATTAGAATTTTATGATGAGGTAAGCCGAATCTTACAGGAAAGAGAGGGCTGGGCAGATTGCATATTCCTAGACTTCCAAAAAGCGTTTGACACTGTTCCACATGGGAGACTTATTAGGAAACTGCAAGCAATGGCTAGAATAGGTGGAAATGTCTTTGAATGGATAAAAACTTACTTAGAAGGAAGGGAACAGAGGGTTAGAGTAAGACACTCAGTGTCTGAATGGAGAAGAGTTAGTAGTGGAGTTCCACAGGGTTCAGTTTTAGGGCCACTTTTGTTCCTTGTATATGTAAATGACCTACCAGAGTCTGTAAATTCATTCATGAATATGTTTGCAGATGATGCAAAGATTGTGAAGAAAGTAAAAAACGAGAACAATGGTAGAGAACTTCAGGAATATATAAATAGTCTGCATGAGTGTTCAGAAAAGTGGCTAATGAAATTCAATACTTCTAAATGTAAGGTAATGAGAATGGGTACAAGTGCAAGAAGGCCCAAGCTTGACTACTCGTTGGCTGGAGTACAACTTCAAGAGACAGAAAATAAGAGAGATCTAGGAGTAAACATACTAGCAGATTTGTCTCCAGAAATACATATAAATGGCATAGTAAGGGCAGCATATGCATTCTTATCAAATGTAAGGGTAGCCTTCAGGCACATGGACAAGGAAATGTTCAGAAATATTTATGTAACCTATGTGAGGCCAAAACTCGAATATGCAGCCCCCTTTTGGAATCCACACTTGAAAAAGCACATAGTTAAGCTTGAAAAAGTTCAAAGACATGCCACGAAACTGGTGCCAGAAATACGCAATCTCAGTTATGATAAGAGTCTGAGGGAATTAGACTTACCATCACTCGAAGCTAGAAGATTGAGGGGGGATATGGTGACAGTCTTTAAATTCCTTCATGGTTATGATAGAGTGGATAGGGATCGATATTTTGATATGGCTGGCTCTAGAACTAGAGGTCATAGTTTGAAGCTTCGTAAGAAAACTTGTTTGCAGGATGTAAGGAAATACTTTTTCAGTGTAAGAGTAGTTGATAATTGGAATTGGCTAAGCGAGGAGGTAGTTAATGCTACCTCAATCCATTGTTTTAAGGACAGGTATGATAAGTATCACTAAGTATAAAATGGAACCGATGAGGAGACGGAAGATACGAGCTTTGGGCTCTTTCCCGTAAACACAATTAGGTCACTACAATTAGGTAATTACACACACATTGTTGTTTCACGTCACTGACTCCCTTTTCTACCAAAGGCTAGGACAATTGCCTTCTTTCGAAGCATTTGTTTTGGAAGATGTAATCGTTACCCTGAGTGCATGCCCTTGCTATCCTCAGACCATGAAGGGGCGCGAATCCTCGACTTGACGCCTCAAAGTCGCGGACGATATCGCTTGAGCCACGGTGACCACATACACACACACGCACACACACACACACATATGTATATATATATATATATATATATGTATATATATATATATATATATATATATATATATATATATATATATATATATATATATATATATATATATACGAGCTTTGGGCTCTTTCCCGTAAACACAATTAGGTACATCACATACACACACACACATATGTATATATATATATATATATATATATATATATATATATATATATATATATATATATACATATATATATATATATATATATATATATATATATATATATATATATATATATATATATATATATATATATATATGCGCGCAAGCTCCCACGCACATAGACACACACACACACACATACACACATACACACACCTATCTATATATATATATATATATATATATATATATATATATATATATATATATATATATATATATATATATATATATATATATATATATATATATATATATAAACTCTATCCACTATAAAATCTAAGGATATAAAGTTACAATACAGTAAGAAACAGATAAGAAAACTGACAAAAATATCGAAAAGAGCATGAGAGAGAGAGAGAGAGAGAGAGAGAGAGAGAGAGAGAGAGAGAGAGAGAGAGAGAGAGAGAGAGAGAGAGAGAGAGAGAGAGAGAGAGAGAGAGGAGAGAGAGAGACATATGGGTAAAGTTCGTAAGACTTATTTTTCTAAGCGGCCCTAAAAGAACATTTCTTATCCCTGATATATTTATTGCCTATTTTTAAGGGGACTTGTAGAAAGTGGTCAGCGAATGCTTACTAAAAACGTGTGTATGAGAGAAAGAAAGAGAGAGAGAGAGAGAGAGAGAGAGAGAGAGAGAGAGAGAGAGAGAGAGAGAGAGAGAGAGAGAGAGAGAGAGAAGGAATTAATGAATACACTGATAAGAAATAATTCTGGAGATAATAATAATAATAATAATAATAATAATAATAATAATAATAATAATAATAATAATAATAATAATAATAATAATAATAATAATAATAATAGTAATAAAAATTATTATTATTATTATTATTAATATTATTATTATTCTTATTATTATTATCATTATCATTATTATCATTATGTTATTATTATTATTATTATTATTATTAGTATTATTATTATTATTATTATTATTATTATTATTATTATTATTATTAGTAGTAGTAGTAGTAGTAGTAGTAGTAGTAGTAGTAGTTGTAGTAGTAGTAGTAGTAGTAGTAGTAGTAGTAGTAGTAGTAAAAAAGAAGAAGAAGAAGAAGAAAAAGAAGAACTCCATTATTTACTCATATGACAAGACACATTGTTTCAAGCATTGTGTCTTGTGACTTGAGTAAATTATAATGTACACCCCGCTCTGATGCTCTATCATTATGTTAAGCACCTAAAGATTCTCATTATTTATATATACATATACATTCATATTTATATATATAACTGTACTTACCAGAAACTTACGAACACTTAAGACTTTATGAAAAACAGTAAGCTTTCTTTGTGACACTGACTTCTAGGCTAAGACAGCACAATCTTTACTTTGAAGAGTAATATCTTCTTTCATTCTTATTGCTATCTTGAACCCAGATTCTTCGACATCTGAGTTGTGCCAATGACGGGTCTCCTGTGAAACTATAAGTAGACATGAGTTTGCTTTGGTAAAAACCCATTTCTTGTCACCCTAAACTAGGTAGGGGTTGTTGCCAGATCTAATTTCCCTTCCCTCCAAAAGGTACAGTTCACCTCTTAATGAGTTAAATATGTCATATTATATGTGATATAGTTTTCTAATAATGCTAGAAAAACAATTATATTTATATAATAAAATCATGTAGCAATTAATATTTTTATTACTTTTCATTAATAATGCCTTAACCGGTATTTACACCTAAATATAATAAAAGTATAATGAGGGTATATGATGTGGCAGAATCGCACCCTGCCTTATCCAGGTCAGCAGTGAAAGAGAGAAAGGGACGATTAATTTAATCATGCCATGAAATTAGAGTAACTATAAGTAAAACACTTAGCTTATCTACACGTTTTCATTCCAGCGATATTTCAGGACTATATTAACTATATAATGTGTTCTCTATAACCTGGAAGTAGCACAAAAAGAACACGAGAATCGAAATCAAATTAATTTCATTACTTACTATACCGGTATATGTATTACAGACTTCCCGTGTTAAACTAGTAAATAAGACATGGAAAATGATCATAATTAAAGAAGTAATTACAAAATAAGCTATAAGTTTCATTAAGGGTAAACCATATTCTTGCTTTCGTAATATAAGTAACTAATTTGAATATTGTGTGATATATTTGAATTCAACTCCCGTTTCACCATGAGATGTCGTAATTAATATTAAAATGTATACTGTATTGTCATGATTATCATGCAGACTAATGGACGACACTTCAGTATGACTTACACGGAAATTAACTGTTGTCATTTGAGAAAAAGTTGAATAACAAAATTTGTTCTCTAATCTCGCTAAGAGAGAGAGAGAGAGAGAGAGAGAGAGAGAGAGAGAGAGAGAGAGAGAGAGAGAGAGAGAGAGAGAGAGAGAGAGAGAGAGAGAGAGAGAGAGAGAGACCAAAGAAAACCCTAAAGACTCTCTTCTGTATTTTGAGCTGATATCAACTCTGCTCACGTAGCATTGGAAAAAAAAAGGAGTTAGAAACTCCTTGCAAAGCATACCCAAGCTTTAGTATTCCATATTTATTCATGGAGGAAATCTGTAATAGCTTTTTTATAATGGAACTTCTCTTTAAGTCTAAGGGATATAGCTTTCTATCCCTAGTTTAGGCCCTTTTTTTCTCATACACACACACACACACACACACACACACACACACACACACACACAGACACAGTAGAAAATACCCCACCCCCTCAGACTGCAGTGATAGAAGCTCAAGGGCCGGTATTAGAGAACATCAACCTTACAGCCACAGAGGTATGCAAAGCGCTGATGGATTTAGATGTTCATAAAGCTACAGGTCCTGATGACATATCCCCTCATGTGCTTAAAAAATGCGCAAACACAATATCAGTGGCACTAAGTATCATATTTAAGGAGTCACTGGAGTCGGGGGAGATTCCAAGATGCTGGAAACAAGCAAATGTGATACCTATCTTCAAAAAGGGAAGGAGGGATACGGCTCTGAACTATAGACCAGTTTCCTTGACCAGCATAGTTTGCAAACTTATGGAGAAACTACTAAGGAAACATATCTCTCTTCACTTGGAATCCTTCAACTTTTTGTCAGTGAGGCAACATGGCTTCAGAGAAGGAAGATCAACAGTAACAAACTTATTAGAATTTTATGATGAGGTAAGCCAAATCTTACAGGAAAGAGAGGGCTGGGCAGATTGCATATTCCTAGACTTCCAGAAAGCGTTTGACACTGTTCCACATGGGAGACTTATTAGGAAGCTGCAATCAATGGCTAGAATAGGTGGAAATGTCTTGGAATGGATAAAAACTTACTTAGAAGGAAGGGAACAGAGGGTTAGAGTAAGACACTCAGTGTCTGAATGGAGAAGAGTTAGTAGTGGAGTTCCACAGGGTTCAGTTTTAGGGCCACTTTTGTTCCTTGTATATGTAAATGACCTACCAGAGTCTGTAAATTCATTCATGAATATGTTTGCAGGTGATGCAAAGATTGTGAAGAAAGTAAAAAACGAGAACAATGGTAGAGAACTTCAGGAGGATCTAAATAATCTGCATGAGTGTTCAGAAAAGTGGCTAATGAAATTCAATACTTCAAAATGTAAGGTAATGAGAATGGGTACAAGTGCAAGAAGGCCCAAGCTTGACTACTCGGTGGCTGGAGTACAACTTCAAGAGACAGAAAATGAGAGAGATCTAGGAGTAAACATACTGGCAGATTTGTCTCCAGAAATACATATAAATGGCATAGTAAGGGCAGCATATGCATTCTTATCAAATGTAAGGGTAGCCTTCAGGCACATGGACAAGGAAATGTTCAGAAATATTTATGTAACCTATGTGAGGCCAAAACTCGAATATGCAGCCCCCTTTTGGAATCCGCACTTGAAAAAGCACATAGCTAAGCTTGAAAAAGTTCAAAGACATGCCACGAAACTGGTGCCAGAAATACGCAATCTCAGTTATGATGAGAGGCTGAGGGAATTAGACTTACCATCACTTGAAGCTAGAAGAGTGAGGGGGGATATGGTGACAGTCTTTAAATTCCTTCATGGTTATGATAGAGTGGATAGGGATCGATATTTTGATATGGCTGGCTCTAGAACTAGAGGTCATAGTTTGAAGCTTCGTAAGAAAACTTGTTTGCAGGATGTAAGGAAATACTTTTTCAGTGTAAGAGTAGTTGATAATTGGAATTGGCTAAGCGAGGAGGTAGTTAATGCTATCTCAATCCATAGTTTTAAGGACAGGTATGATAAGTATCACTAAGTATAAAATGGAACCGATGAGGAGACGGGAAGATACGAGCTTTGGGCTCTTTCCCGTAAACACAATTAGGTAATCACAATTAGGTAATCACACACATGCACACAATGGTGACAGAGATACGTAATCTCAATTATGAGGGTAGGTTGAGGGAGCTAGACCTATGATCAATATATACTAGAATGAAGTGGGGGACATGGTAACTATTTTTAAATTTCTTCATAGTTTTTGGCAGTTTGGATAGGGAACGATACTTTTCTATGGTGACTCTAGGACTAGAGGTCATAATTTGAAGCTTTGTGAGGAAACTGTGCAGGATGTAAGGAGGAAATTTAATAAGAAAAAGCAATAGCTGATGACCGGAATTTGTTAGGTGAAGAAACAGCAAATACTATATGATAAGTACTGGTGAGCAAGAAGAAAATGCAACCAGCCACATACACGCATATTGTTAGGGGGAAGGATGTTGTTGTTAAGTTCCTGTTTTACCTAAGGGGACTCAAGATACCAAACTCGGTTAAGAGCTCAAAAACAGACAGGATAGATATTACTTGCACACCCCAACACCACTACTCAGTTAAATGAAACTTATAATTCAACTTTCTTTTAATTTTGGTAATGCAATGGCACATTAAAATAATTGAATTAATTTTCGAAAACTGGAAAAAAAGTTGGAAATTTAACTTTATGGAATGCAGCCTCGAATCCTGAAGGTGATGAGCATGATTTCGATTCCCGGCACCACAGACGGATGCCAATACTTTGGCCTCAACTGCAAAGAATTTAACAAGGAGATTCATTCAGTATTTACAACAGAAATTATCCCACCCCTCAGACTGCAGAGATAGAAGCTCATGGGCCCATATTAGAGAACATCATCTTTTCAGTCACAGAGGTATGCAAAGTGCTGATGGCGTTAGATATCCATAAAGCTACAGGTCCTCATGATATATCCCCTTATGTACTTAAGAAATGCGCAAATTCAATATTATCGGTACTAAGTATCATATTTAAAAAGTCGCTGGAGTAAGGGGAGATTCCATGATGCTGGAAAAAAAGCGAACGTGATACCTATCATGAAAAAGGGAAGGAAGGATACGCCTCTAATACAACAGACCTGTTTCCTTATCCAGCATTGTTTACAAAGTTATGGAGAAACTACTAAGGAAACATATCCCTCTTCACTTGGAATGCTTCAACTTTTTGTCAATGAGACAACATATCTTCAGAGAAGGTAGATCAACAGTAACAAACTTATTAGAATTTTATGATGAGGTAAGCCGAATCTTACAGGAAAGAGAGGGCTGAGATAATTGCATATTCATAGACTTCCAGAAAGCATTTGTCACGGTCGCACACGAGAAACTTATTATTTAGAAGCTGCAAGCAATGGCTAGAATAGGTGGAAATGTCTTGGAATAGATAAAAGCATATAAAGAAGAAAGGGAAGAGGGGGTTAGATAAAGACACTCGGTGTCTGAATGGAGAAGAGTTAGTAGTGGGATCCACAGGGTTCAGTTTTAGGGTCAATTTTTTTTCTTTGCATATGTAGATAACCTACCAGAGTCTATAAATTCATTCATGAATATGTTTGCAGATGATGCAAAGATTGTGCAAAAAGTAAGAAACGAGATCTAAACGAGATCTAAATAGTCTGCATAATGTGTGGAGGACGTTGGTAAATTTCTGTTTTGCTAAGAGGACTCAAGGTACTGAACTCGGCTGAGAGCTCAGAAACAGACAGGACAGACCCTCCTACCACTACTAGGTTAAATGAAACTCAAAATTCAACTTTGTTTTAATTTTGGAAATTGAATTAATCAAAAATTTTTAATTGATTTTTGGAAAGCTAGAACAAATTAAATCTTTTAATTTATGGAATGCTGCCTCGAATCTTGGAGGTGGTGAGCTCAATTTCGACTCCCGGCACCACAGATGGATGCCAAGATTTTGGCCTCAACTCGATGATCACCTCTGTCACACAGGCAGAGTTGAATAGAGGACACTGTAATTGCAGAAACAGTAACGACACACCGCTAATAATGGGAAAACTGAAGGCACGAGCAGACAAATAATGAGTTTCCAATATTATTCCACTGGATGAAAATATATTGATCAAGCACAACTAACCAAAAATATTTACGCTACCGAAAGAGCATACAAAATAACTAATTATTTGTCGGCATTAGCGTAAAGAAATTTATTCACAATAAATGAAGAATAAGCGAGACAAATACAGTATTATGTATTACTTGTGGGTAACCATAAATATTTGCAATGCCAATAGGGCAAAATTACTTATTAATTATCTGCAATTTATATGGTAAAACGTATTATTTACAATACAGGAAGAATCTACGAAATAGATATGTATGCATTCAATTTTGGTTAGCAAAAATATTTGCAGAGCGATCTTTGCACTGCAGGAGAAGGAATTTTCTGATAGTAATGAAGCTCCTGAAATGTATCTAGACAGGCTAGTGACATATCAGCAGAGTCAAATTTATAAAAAAAAATGATCAGCAAGAGTATATATTTTATAATAAGAAAAGTACGTAAACAATGTATCTAAGAGGCTCGCTAGGATTACGGCATCGTACATGAGATTAAATAAAAAGCAGAAAATAGAGAAATAGGGGGGAGATTTATCTTGGGATCATGCTTTCTACACGTACAAGAATATTAAACAAGATATATTTAAAATTAGCGATATACTGAAATAGAAATTGCAAATAATCATAATCTGCATAATGCAAGGAGTGAGGTTTTTTTTAGTAAGAAAAGTAAAGACAGTTACAAGTTAGCTAAATAACTAATAAAGCATCTACTACAGCCTCTGGTGACTTTGAGCAAAACACTCTGTCACACATGAGTGGTCAGAAAAGTGGCTAATGAGATTCAATACTTCTAAATGTAAGGTAATGAGAATGGGTACAAGTGCAAGAAGGCCCAAGCTTGACTACTCGGTGGCAGGAGTAGAACTTCAAGAGACAGAGATAAGAGAGATCTAGGCATAAACATACTGGCCGATTTGTCTCCAGAAATGCATATAAATAGCATAGTAAGGGCAGCATATGCTTTCATAGCAGATGTAAGGATAGCCTTCAGGCACATGGCCAAGGAAATGTTCAGAAATATTTATGTAACCTATGTGAGGCCAAAGCTTGAATATACAGCCTCCTTTTGGATTCCGCACTTGAAAAAGCATATAGTTAAGCTGGAAAAAGTTCAAAGACATGCCACGAAACTGGTGCCAGAAATACGCAATCTCAGTTATGATGAGAGGCTGAGGGAATTAGACTTACCATCACCCGAAGCTATAAGATTGAGGGGGAATATGGCGACAGTTTTTATATTCCTTCATGGTTATGACAGAGTGGATAGGGATCGATATTTTGATATGGCTGGCACAAGAACTAGTGGTCATAGTTTGAAGCTTCATGAGAAAACTTCTTTGCAGTATGTAAGGAAGTACTTTTTTTTTAGCGTATTAGTAGTTGATAATTAGAATTCACTAAGCGAGGAGGTAGTTAATGCTTAGTCAATCCATAGTTTTATGGACAAGTATGATAAAATCACTAAGTACAAAAAGGAACTAATCAGGAGAAGGGAAGTTGCGAGCATGGGGCTCTTTCCGGTAAGCACAATTAGGTAATTACTCAAACACAGCGGGCATTACATCAGACGCAATCAGTATCTCTCGATTTTTTCCTTGTGCTTTCGAGTGAACCGGGTCTAAAGTATAAAACTTAAACCAAAATTGCCTGTAGAGAGATTCTGCAGAGTATTTTGAGTAATATATATATATATATATATATATATATATATATATATATATATATATATATATATATATATATATATATATATATATATATATATATATATATATTCATAGTAACCGAGACTGTCCTAAAAAATCAAAGAGAATTTCTTAGAGGAAAGTATTGAGAGGGGAAAAAGAAGCTCTCCTGTCCTGCCTTTGGAGGAAGTTTAGAAGATTTGCCAGAGGTGAAGCCATCACATTACCTAATGTTTTGCGTAAATCGAGGAGAGCTCTTACAGCCTTATTACCTGATCCTCTATATCCATAACTTGCTAAAATCAATATCATTCTCATATAACTTAACTTGATAGTAAAGTTGTTATATAAAATACATGAATGAATAGCTAAATAAATACAAAAAAATGCACCTGTCAACAGTACTGAGTTGAGTTGCCAAGTAGCACAGTTGTCTTATCTTTTCTTTTTGCTCTGTTTTCTTTTATTATTTTTTTCTTTTTTACTTAAATTGAGTTACGTTTAAATTCTGATCCTGTGATAGCATATCTTGGGGAAAAATTTACCAATAATTTTCTTTTAAAATTGCTGGTTTAGCACTTAAGAAAAAAATATAGCAGAACAGGTCTTCAAAGCATTAAGTGTTTGTTTCTTTGGTTGCATATTCGAGTTTTCCTTCATTTTGGCTTTTGATTTTTATCTTTTCTTCTATAATCACCGAAGTAAAATTTTAAGTTAAGATGTGTTACCTAAAAAGAGATGAACTAAGTAACTAAATTAGTATTCATATGAAGATATAGCAATTTTGCGTGAAGTTAAATAGAAACTTTTTCTCTCTCCCCTATATTCTGTGAAAGGCAAAACATCAAAATGAAACCATCTCTGTCCCTAACCCCCTCATCCAATGATAAGGGCGGGGTGATATAGGATACCGAGGGGTTGTAGGAGGGAGAGTAGTTCTTAGGAGCCTGAAGCGAAAATTCTGGGAACGTGAGACCCTTGTAATAAAACTGGATGATAAAATTAGGAATGTGGATAGAGAAATGAAGAGAATGAAACACTTAGAGATGTAATAGGATCTTTCGAGGAAGCAAATAGGCACAAGGGCAAGAGAGAAAAACTAGAAAACAAATAACGAAGCTGGAAAGGAAAAGAGTGAACTAGAATACAAAATTTTTAAACATGAAGAGAGCAACAAACAGTTGAATGACAACCTGAATGAATTATGTTTGTTCGCTGATCTTTTCTGAGAGAGACAAAATTACAGCTTGGAATCTCCAGATAAAAAGTTACAGGAGCTGAACACGGAACCTGATGCCATGAAATTGCAGATGCACTAAAGGGGAATGTGGCAGTAAACGAGACTGTGAGGGTGGTGGTACTGGAAAACATACAAGTGGTTGACTGTCAAGAAACAGTGATAGAAAAAATTAAAGATGTTGTGATAGAAATGGATAATCCACTGCTTAAACAGGCACTTGATAAAGAGAAGACAATGGTAATATCAGGAATCAGTGAAGCCCAGTAGTCAACATGGCAAGGGAAACTTGAACAAAATAAAGCTAGGGTTTTAGACCTGATAAGGAAACTTGGAATAGTATGTGGTTGGAGAATACTATAAGCATTCGCAAACTTGATAGACATTCTAGGGAGGGAAAGGAAAGACCAATGAGAGTAATCTTTAAGAGAGGGGACACATGTAGAGAAATACTGATAAGAAAAACCTAAAATACCTTCAAGAATTCGAGACAGTGATTATTAGACAATACAGAAATCTTGAAGAGATGGAAAGGATCATACACTTGTTGCAAGAAGCTAGAAAGTTAAATGAGGGAAGAAATGAAGAAGAGAAGAAAAATATTGTTTTGGTCATCTTCCAGCAAAAGGGGAGATAAAGAATATAATGACAGAAAATCAGGGGATGGGCCCACATTAAGACTGCTGTACACAAATGCCGATGGAATAGCTGGTAAGGATAGGATTAGCAACAGTAAGGCAGATATACTAGCGGATAGAAAGACTAAGTTAAGTGAGGACAAAAACAGTGTCACAGCTTTTCCTTAGTGATTCATAATGTTAAGGGTTGAAGGATCTGAGATGACTGATGGAGGGATAGCACTGCTCATAAGTGAATGATTTCAGGTTGAAGAAATAAACTTTTCTATAGAAAGTGAGTTCAAGAAATTTTTTGTTTCTCACATAAATACTGGGTCAGAGAGCATTATAATAACTGATGTGTATAATCCACCAAGGAATCAACATAGGCTAGAAGTTTATGAGGAAAGTTATATAGGTACTATTGAAGTCATAAACTCGGTTGGTAACATTGAACGGAGAGAAAATGTAGAATTTTTACTATGCATGATTTTAATCATAGAGAGATAGATTGGATAAATCTTGACCCTTACAATGAGATGGACTCATTCTGGGTAAGATTCCAACATTGCATACAAGAGAATTTCCTACACCAACATGTACTGGAACCAACATGGGCTAGGGGTGGGGATGAACCATTGCTGCTTGATGTAGTATTCACAGATAGTGAGGGATATTAAAAAAAATTGAGTATGAATCACCACTTGGAAAGAGTGACCACAATGTGTTGTTGATGGAGTATATAATCAAAGATGTTCTGCCTGAAAGTAGAGGCACTGATGACATGAGGAAGAATTAACTGAAAGTAGATTACATGAAAAATAATGTGTTTTTTGCAGTTATTGACAGGAGGACTTTATATAACAACAAATATGAACAAGAGATGCAAGACATCTTTTGTGAGGAATCTGGGAAGATATTAGCTTGCTGCATATCTTCCACCAAAATGGGAGTTATTCATACCAGAGAGAAATTGTTCAATAATGAGTGTAAGAGAGCTAAAGGAGTGGAGAGACAAATACTGGAAAAGGCATAGGAGGAGAAAAAGCATAAATATCTGGCAGACTTATAAAATAGCAAGAAATAATCACCTAAGTAAGAGAATGGAGGCAGGGAGAGACTATGAAAGGGATATCACCAGGAAAGCTAAAGAAAATGCCAAACTGTTCCATAGCTTTATCAAAGGAAAACTGAAGGTAAAAGAACATGTTTTAAAGCTAGAGAGAGTGGATGGAAGTATCGCTAAGACAGATGAAGAGATTTGCAAAGAATTGAACATCGAGTTTCAGTCAGAATTTACAGCAGAGGATACTCCACCACCTAAGATTGCAGAGATAGGAGCTCATGGGCCCATATTAGAGAACATCATCTTTTCAGCCACAGACATATGCAAAGCACTGACGGAGTTAGATGTCCATAAAACTACAGGTCCTGATGCTATATCCCCTTATATTCTTAAGGAATGCGCTAAATCCGTATCTGTGGTACAATGTATCATATTTGAAAAGTCATAGTAATCTGGGGGGATTTCAATATGCTGGAAACAAGCAAACGTGATACCTATCTTCAAAAAGAGAAGAAGGAATACAGCTCTAAACTAGAGACCTGGTTCCTTGACAAGCATAGTTTGCAAATTAATGGAGAAACTACTAATGGAACTCATCTCGCTTCACTTGTAATGTTTCAACTTTTTGTCAGTGAGACAACATGGCTTCAAAGCAGGTAGATCAACAGTAAGAAACTTATTAGAATTTTATGATAAGGTAAGCTGAATTTTACAGGAAAGATAAGGTTGACCAGATTGCATATTCATAGACTTTCAGAAGACTTGAAACAGTTCCACTCGGGAGATCTATTAAGAAGCTGCGATCAATGGCGAGAATAGGTGAAAATGTCTAAGAAATGGATAAAAGCTTATTAGAAGGAAGGGAACAGAGGGTTAGAGTAAGACACTCAGTCTGAATAGAGAAGTGTTAGTAGTGGAGTTCCACAGGGTTCAGTTTTAGGGCCACTTTTGTTCCTTGTATATGTAAATGACCTACCAGAGTCTGTAAATACATTCAGGTGTATGTTTGTAGATAATGCAAAGATTGTGAAAAAAGAAAGAGACAAGAACAGTTGTAGAGAACTTTAGGAATATCTAAATAGTCTGCATGAGAGGTCAGAAAAGTGGCTAATGAAAGTCAATGCTTCCAAATGTAAGGTAATGAGTTTGGGTACAAGCGTGAGAAGGCCCAAGCTTGAATATTCAATAGCAGGAGCAGCCCTTCAAGAGGCAGAGAATGAGAGAGATCTAGGAGTAAACATACTGGCAGATTTGTATCCGGAAATTAATATAAATGGCATAGTAAGGTCAGCATATGTTTTCTTGACATATGTATGGGTAGCATTCAGGTACATGGACAAGGAAATGTTCAGAAAAATATATATAACCTATATGAGGCCAAAGCTTGAATATGCAGCCCCCTTTTAGAATTCGCACTTGAAAAAGCAGATGAAACTGGTACCAGAAATACCCAATCTCGATTATGAGGAGAGGCCTGGGGAATTAGACTTACGACCACTCGCAGCTAGAAGAATGAGAAGGATATGGTAACGGTTTTTATATTCCCTCATGGTTGTGACAGAGTGGATAGGGATCGATATTTTGATATGGCAGGCACTAGAACTAGAGGTTATAGTTTGAAGCTTGGTAAGAAAACTTATTTACAGGATGTAAGGAAGTACGCTTTTAGTGTATAAGTAGTTGATGATTGGAATTCACTAAGCGAGGAGGTAGTTAATGCTAACTTAATCCATAATTGAAAGGACAATTATGATAAGTATGACTAAGTGCAAAAATGAAACCGACCAGGAAACAGGGAGTTACGAGAATGTGGGTGTTTCCAGTTAGCATAATTAGCTAATGACAATTAGGTAATTGCACACACACACACACACACACACGAGCTTTGGGCTCTTTCCCGTAAACACAATTAGGTAATCACACAGAGACACACACACACACACACACACACACACACACACACACACACACACACACAGACACACAGACACACACACACCCACAGAGTATGAACCACCAATTGGAAAGAGTGACCACTGTGTGTTGTTGATGGAGTATATCATTGAAGATATTCTTCCTGAGAGTAGAGGCACTGAGGACATGAGGAGGAACTATCTGAAAGGAGATTACATCAAAATGAATGAGCTTTTTGAAGTTATTGACTGGAGAACCTTATTTTACAACAAACCTGTACAAGAAATGTATGACATCTTTTGTGAGAAATATGGGAAGATAGTAGATTGCTGCATACCTGTCACCAAAGTAGGTGTAATTCATGCCAGAGAGAAATGGTTCGATAATGGGTGTAAAAGAGCTAAGGAGTGGAGAGACAAATGCTGGAAAAGGTATAGGAGGAGAAAAAACATAAATGCCTGGCAAGCCTACAAAAGAGCAAGAAATGACTACCTAAGTAAAAGGAGAGAGGCAGAGAGAGATTATGAGAGGGACATCACCAGGAAGGCTAAAGAAAATCCCAAGCTTTTCCACAGCTTTATCAGAGGAAAACTGAAGGTAAAAGAACGGGTTTATGGGCTAAAGAGAGCGGATGGAAGCATCACTGAGACGGACGAAGAGATCTGCAAAGAATTAAACAAGGAGTTTCAGTCAGTATTTACAGTAGAAAATACCCCACCCCCTCAGATTGCAGTGATAGAAGCTCAAGGGCCAGCATTAGAGAACATCAACCTTACAGCCACAGAGGTATGCAAAGCGCTGATGAATTTAGATGTTCATAAAGCTACAGGTCCTGATGACATATCCCCTCATGTGCTTAAAAAATGCGCAAACACAATATCAGTGGCACTAAGTATCATATTTAAGGAGTCACTGGAGTCGGGGGAGATTCCAAGATGCTGGAAACAAGCAAATGTGATACCTATCTTCAAAAAGGGAAGGAGGGATACGGCTCTGAACTATAGACCAGTTTCCTTGACCAGCATAGTTTGCAAAGTTATGGAGAAACTACTAAGGAAACATATCTCTCTTCACTTGGAATCCTTCAACTTTTTGTCAGTGAGGCAACATGGCTTCAGAGAAGGTAGATCAACAGTAACAAACTTATTAGAATTTTATGATGAGGTAAGCCAAATCTTACAGGAAAGAGAGGGCTGGGCAGATTGCATATTCTTAGACTTCCAGAAAGCGTTTGACACTGTTCCACATGGGAGACTTATTAGGAAGCTGCAATCAATGGCTAGAATAGGTGGAAATGTTTTGGAATGGATAAAAACTTACTTAGAAGGAAGGGAACAGAGGGTTAGAGTAAGACACTCAGTGTCTGAATGGAGAAGAGTTAGTAGTGGAGTTCCACAGGGTTTCAGTTTTGGGGCCACTTTTGTTCCTTGTATATGTAAATGACCTACCAGAGTCTGTAAATTCATTCATGAATATGTTTGCAGATGATGCAAAGATTGTGAAGAAAGTAAAAAACGAGAACAATGGTAGAGAACTTCAAGAGGATCTAAATAATCTGCATGAGTGGTCAGAAAAGTGGCTAATGAAATTCAATACCTCAAAATGTAAGGTAATGAGAATGGGTACAAGTGCAAGAAGGCCCAAGCTTGACTACTCGGTGGCTGGAGTACAGCTTCAAGAGACAGAAAATGAGAGAGATCTAGGAGTAAACATACTGGCAGATTTGTCTCCAGAAATACATATAAATGGCGTAGTAAGGGCAGCATATGCATTCTTATCAAATATAAGGGTAGCCTTCAGGCACATGGACAAGGAAATGTTCAGAAATATTTATGTAACCTATGTGAGGCCAAAACTCGAATATGCAGCCCCCTTTTGGAATCCGCACTTGAAAAAGCACATAGCTAAGCTTGAAAAAGTTCAAAGACATGCCACGAAACTGGTGCCAGAAATACGCAATCTCAGTTATGATGAGAGGCTGAGGGAATTAGACTTGCCATCACTCGAAGCTAGAAGAGTAAGGGGGGATATGGTGACAGTCTTTAAATTCCTTCATGGTTATGATAGAGTGGATAGGGATCGATATTTCGATATGGCTGGCTCTAGAACTAGAGGTCATAGTTTGAAGCTTCGTAAGAAAACTTGTTTGCAGGATGTAAGGAAATACTTTTTCAGTGTAAGAGTAGTTGATAATTGGAATTGGCTAAGCGAGGAGGTAGTTAATGCTATCTCAATCCATAGTTTTAAGGACAGGTACGATAAGTATCACTAAGTATAAAATGGAACCGATCAGGAGACGGGAAGATACGAGCTTTGGGCTCTTTCCCGTAAACACAATTAGGTAATCACAATTAGGTAATCACACACGCACACACACACACACAGTACACACATCCCAGTATCTCTTAAATTTTTCCTTGTGTTTTTGAGTGACTAAGTGCCTAGTGGAAAACTTTACCATAATTTCCCCAAATCAGAAATCCTGCAGAGTATTGTGAGTACAAAACTTATATTTGTTGTATGACGAGACTGTCCAAAATATAAAGAAAAAAATTGAGAACATTTCCGTGAGGGGAGAGAGAAGAAGCTGTCCTGTTCTGCCTTGAAGGAAGTTTAGAAGAGTTGCCAGAGGTCAAGCCATCACATCACATTACCTAATTTTTTGTGTAAACTGGGGAAAGCTCTTATGCTGTTTACCTGATCCTGTGGTTCCATATATTGTTAAAATCAGTATCCTCCCCATTTATATTAACTCGTTAGTTAGTTTGATACACGAAATAATTGAATAATTAAATAAATACCAAAAATACACCTGTCAACAGTACTGAGTTAAGTTGCCAAGTAGTACAGCTGTCTTATTTTCTTCATTTTTTTTTCTTTTCTTTTAGCTTTCTGTTTTACTATTTTTTTATATTGTATATATATTGAGTTAAATGTAATGTCTAATCCTGTGATACAATATCTTGGTTAGCAAGTGAGTTTATCAGTTAGGAAGAAAATATAGCAGAAACAGGTGGGTGCCTCCTCTGACACAAATTTGAATTTTCTTTCAGGTTTGACTTTTGTTTTGTTGCATTTTTTTCTTTTTCTTTTTATCCTCAAATTACCATAGTCAAATTTTTAAGTTAAGATGTGTGTTACCAGAAAAGAGATAAATTGAGTCACTAAATAGCACTTATATGGAGATATAAAAATAATGTGTGAAGCTTAATTAAAAGTTTTTCTCTCTTTTTTTTCTCTTTCTCTTCTTCTTTCTATATTCTGTGAGAGGGAGAACATAAAAATGAGGTCATCTCTGTCCCAAACCTCTCCCACCCATGGGTCAGGAGGAGGGGTAGCCATAAGGAGACTAAAACAGAAAATCAAGGATTTAGAGGCTATGGTCATAAGCCTTGCTGAAAAAATTCGGAATATGGATGGAGAAATGAAAGAGAATGAAACACTCAGAGAGGAAATAAGATCTTTGGAGGAAGCAAATAAAGCACAAGGGCGGGAGAGAAAGGAACTAGAAAAAAGAATAGAGAAGCTGGAAGGGGAAAAGAGTGAACTAGAAACTAGAATTTCTAAACAAGAAGATAAAAACAAACAGCTGAATGACAACCTAAAGGAATTAGATGTTAGTTCACTGCTCTCTTCTGAGAGAGACGAGATTGCAGCTTGGAACGTCCAGATTATGGAAAACATTGAACAGTTCAGAGAAGAGTTCCAGGAGCTGAATATGGAAAATGATGCCATGAAAACTTCCTTTGCTGATGCAATAAAGGGGAATGTGGCAGTAAACGAGGCTGTAAAGGTGGTGGCACTGGAAAACATACAAACAGTTGACTATAAAGAGACAGTAATCAAAAAAATGAAAGACGTTGTGATGGAAAGGACAAACCCACTCATCAAACAGGCACTTGATAAAGAGAAGACAGTGGTAATCTCAGGCATAAGCGAATCCCAGGAGCCAACATGGTAGGGGAGACTTGAAGAAAATAAAACTAGGGTTGTAGACCTGATAAGAATGCTTGGAGTAGTTTGTGGTCCTGAGGATATTGTAAACATACACCAACTAGGCAAATATTCGAGGGAAGGAAAGCCGAAACCAACAAAAGTAACCTTTGAGAGAGGGGAAACAAATGGGGAAATATTGTTTAGAAAAAAAAGTCTAAAAGACCTTCAAGAATTCAAAGAAGTGTTCATTAGACGATACAGAACACACGAAGAGATGGGAGAGATCAAAAACTTGATGGAAGAGGCAAGAAGGTTAAATGAGGAAAGAAATGAAGAAGAGAAGAAAAATTTTCATTTCAGAGTTCTTCCAGACAAAGGAGAGATAAAGAAGATAATAACAGAAGATAAGAGGATGGGGCCTCATTAAGACTGTTATACACAAATACTGATGGATTAGCTGGTAAGGCAGTAGAATTAAAAGATAGGATTCACAACAGTAAGGCAGATATAGTAGCAATTACAGAGACTAAGTTGAGTGAGGACATAAACAGTGTCACAGTTTTTCCTAAGGGCTTCAGAATATTAAGGGTTGAAAGATCTGAGAGGACTGGTGGAGGGATAGCAATTCTGCTCATAAGTGAAAGGATTCAAGTTGAAGAAATAAACTTGGCTATAGAAAGTGAGTTCAAGGAATTTCTTGTTGCTCGCATAAATACTGGGTCAGAGAGCATTATAATAACTGTTGTATATAAACCACCAAGGAACCAGAATAGGCTAGAAGTTTATGAGGAAAGTCATATAGGTACTATTGAAGTCATAAACTCAGTTGTTAACATGGCACGGGGAAAAAAAATGTAGGATTTTGATTATGGGAGATTTCAATCATAAAGAGATAGATTGGCTAAATCTTGACCAACACAGTGGTGAGGACTCATTCGGGGCAAGATTCCTAGATTGCGTACAAGGGAATTTCCTACACCAACATGTAATGGAACCAACGAGGGCCAGGGGTGGGGATGAGCCATCACTACTTGATCTAGTATTCACAGATAATGTGTTGGATATTGAAAAAATTGAGTATGAACCACCAATTGGAAAGAGTGACCACTGTGTGTTGTTGATGGAGTATATCATTGAAGATATTCTGCCTTAGAGTAGAGGCACTGAGGACATGAGGAGGAACTATCCGAAAGGAGATTGCATCAAAATGAATGAGCCTTTTGCAGTTATTGACTGGAGAACCTTATTTTACAACAAATCTGTACAAGAAATGTATGACATCTTTTGTGAGAAATATGGGAAGATAGTAGATTGCTGCATACCTGTCACCAAAGTAGGTGTAATTCATGCCAGAGAGAAATGGTTCGATAATGGGTGTAAAAGAGCTAAGGAGTGGAGAGACAAATGCTGGAAAAGGTATAGGAGAAAAAACATAAATGCCTGGCAAACCTACAAAAGAGCAAGAAATGACTACCTAAGTAAAAGGAGAGAGGCAGAGAGAGACTATGAGAGGGACATCACCAGGAAGGCTAAAGAAAATCTCTAAAGAGAGCGGATGGAAGCATCACTGAGACGGATGAAGAGATCTGCAAAGACTTGAACAAGGAGTTTCAATCAGTATTTACAGTAGAAAATACCCCACTCCCTCAGATTGCAGAGATAGAAGCTGAAGGACCAGTATTAGAGAACATCAACCTTACAGCCACAGAGGTATGCAAAGTGCTGATGGATTTAGATGTTCATAAAGCTACAGGTCTGATGACATATCCCCTCATGTGCTTAAAAAATGCGCAAGCTCAATATCAGTGGCACTAAGTATCATATTTAAAAAGTCACTGGAGTCAGGGGAGATTCCAAGATGCTGGAAACAAGCAAATGTGATACCTATCTTCAAAAAGGGAAAGAGGGATAAGGCTCTGAACTATAGACCAGTTTCCTTGACCAGCATAGTTTGCAAAGTTATGGAGAAACTACTAAGGAAACATATCTCTCTTCACATGGAATCCTTCAACTTTTTGTCAGTAGGCAACATGGCTTCAGAGAAGGTAGATCAACAGTAACAAATTTATTAGAATTTTATGATGAGGTAAGCCGAATCTTACAGGAAAGAGAGGGCTCGGCAGACTGCATATTCCTAGACCTCCAGAAAGCATTTGACACTGTTGCACATGGGAGACTTATTAGGAAGCTGCAATCAATGGCTATTATAGGTGGAAATATTTTGGAATGGATAAAAACTTACTTAGAAGGAAGGGAACAGAGGGTTAGAGTAAGACACTCAGTGTCTGAATAGAGGAGAGTTAGTAGTGGAGTTCTACAGGGTTCACTTTTAGGGCCACTTTTGTTCCTTGTATATGTAAATGACCTACCAGAGTCTGTAAATTCATTCATGAATATGTTTGCAAATGATGCAAAGATTGTGAAGAAAGTAAAAAGCGAGAACAATGGTAGAGTACTTCATGAGGATCTAAATAATCTGCATGAGTGGTCAGGAAAGTGGCTAATGAAATTCAATACTTCAAAATGCAAGGTAATGAGAATGGGTACACGTGCAAGAAGGCCCAAGTTTGACTACTCGGTGGCTGGAGTACAACTTCAAGAGACAGAAAATGAGAGAGATCTAGGAGTAAACATACTGGCAGATTTGCCTCCAGAAATACATATAATGGCATAGTAAGGGCAGCATATGCATTCTTATCAAATGTAAGGGTAGCCTTCAGGCACATGGACAAGGAAATGTTCAGAAATATTTATGTAACCTATGTGAGGCCAAAACTCGAATATGCAGCCCCCTTTTGGAATCCACACTTGAAAAAGCACATAGCTAAGCTTGAAAAAGTTCAAAGACATGCCACGAAACTGGTGCCAGAAATATGCAAGCTCTGTTATGATAAGAGTCTGAGGGAATTAGACTTACCATCACTCGAAGCTAGAAGAGTGAGGGGGGATATGGTGACAGTCTTTAAATTCCTTCATGATTATGATAGAGTGGATAGGGATCGATATTTTGATATGGCTGGCTCTAGAACTAGAGGTCATAGTTTGAAGCTTCGTAAGAAAACTTGTTTGCAGGATGTAAGGAAATACTTTTTCAGTGTAAGAGTAGTTGATAATTGGAATTGGCTAAGCGAGGAGGTAGTTAATGCTATCTCAATCCATAGTATTAAGGACAGGTATGATAAGTATCACTAAGTATAAAATGGAACCGATTAGGAGACGGGAAGATACGAGCTTTGGGCTCTTTCCCGTAAACACAATTAGATAATCACAATTAGGTAATCACACACACACACACGCACGCACACACATACACACACACACACACACACACTTACACACGCATATCAGTGAGACAACAGTAATAAACTTATTATAATCTTATGATGAGATAAGCCATATCTTACAAGAAAGAGAGGGATGGGCAGATTGTGTATTCTTAGATTTTCAGAGGGCATTGATAGGGTCCCACATAAGAGACTAATTGAGAAGCTGCAAGTAATGGCAAGAATAGGTGGAAACGTCTTGGAGTGGAAAATTACTTACTTAAAAGGTAGGAAACAGAGGGTTAGAGTAAGATGCTCAGTGTCTGACTGAAGAAAGGTTAAAATTGATGTTCCATAGGGTTCAGGTTTGTTCCTTGTATATGTAAATGAAACTCTGTAAATGCATTCCTGAATATGCTTCCAGATGATGCAAAGATTATGAAGAAAGTAAAAAGCGAGGAGAATGATAGAGAACTTTAGGAAAACCTAAATGGTCTGCATGAGTGGTCAGAGTGACGAATGAAATTCAGTCATAAAAAAATTTAGGGTAACGAGAATTGGCACAAGTGTATGAAAGACCACGTTTGCATACTTAACAGAAGGAGCAATATTTCAAGAGCCTGAAAATGAGAGAGATCTAAGGGCAAACGTATTGGTAGATTTGTCTCCGGAAGTGCATATAAATGGTATTGCAAAGGCTGCAAATGTTTCTTAGCAAATGTAATGGTAGCTAAGGACACATTGATAAGGAAATATTCAGAAATATCTATGTAAATTATGCACTTGAAAAGCACAAAAACACACTGGCAAAAGTTTCAAGACATGCTACGATACAAGTGGCAATGATACGGAATCTCAGTATGAGGAGAGATTGAGGAATTACACTTACAATCACTTGAAGCTAGAAGGAAGAGGGGGATATGGTGACAGTTTTTTAATTCCTTTTCGGTTTTGAGAGAGTGGACAGGGAGTAATATGTTTAGATGGTGGCTCTAGAACTAGAGGTCATAGTTTTAGAGTTCACAAGAATGCTTATTTGCAAGATGTAAGGAAGAACCTTTTTAGTGTAAGAATAGTTGATAATTGAAATTTGCTAAGCGAGGAAGTACTTATTAATACCTTCATTCATGAGTATTATAGAAAATAAAAAATGGGACAGACCAGAGGACGGGGAGTTACGAGCATAGGGCTCCTTCTCGTAGGCAAAATTAGGTAACTGCATACACATACACACAATTATGTAATTACACACACACACACACACATACACACGCATACACATCCAAGAAATGGTTCAATAACTAGTGTATGAGAGTTAAGGAGTGAAGAGACAAATGCTGGACAAGGTATAGGAGTAGAAAAATATAAATGCCTGGCAGACTTGTAAAAGATCAAGAAATTATTACCTAAGTAAGAGAAGAGAGGCAGAGAGAGACTATAAAAGGGATATCACCAGGAAGGCTATAGAAAATCCTCAGCTTTCCACAGCTTTATCAGAGGAAAACTGAAGATCAAAGAACAAATATTATACCAAAAGAGAGCAGATGGAAGCATCATTAAGATGGATGAAGAGATCTGTCAAGAATTAAAAAAGGACTCTCAGTCAGCACTTACTGCAGAAAATACCCCACCCCTCAGATTGCAGAGATAAAGGCTCATGGGCCGGTATTAGAGAGCATCATCTTTTCAGCCACAGATGTATGCAAAGTGCTGCTGATGGAGCCCATAAAGCTACAGGTCCCAATGATATATCACTTTATGTACTTAAGAAATGCCCAGAATCATTATCGGCTGCACTATATATTATATTTGAAAAGTCGCCGAAATCTGGCGAGATTCCAAGATGTTGAAAACAAGCTAATGTGGTACCTATCTTCAAAATGGGAAGGAGGGATACAGCTCTAAACAATAGGTCTGTTTCTTTTACCAGCATACTTTGCAATGTTATGGAGAAACAACTAAGAAAACCCTTCTCTTCACTTAGAATCATTCAACTTTTTGGCAGTGAGACAGCATGGCTTCAGAGAAGGTAGATCAACAGTATCAAACTAATTAGAATTTTGTGATGAAGAAAGCCAGATCTTACAGGAAATAGAAAGTTGAGTGAATAGTATATTCCTAGATTTTCAGAAGGCATTTGATACAGTCCCACATGGGAGACTTATTAAGAAGCTTCAAGTAATGTCGAGAATAGGTGGAAATGTCTTGGAATTTATTAAAACTTACTTAGAAGGAAGGCAACAGAGGGTTAGAGTAAAACACTCAGTATCTGAATAGAGATGGTTTAGTAGTGAAGTTCCACCGGGCTCAGTTTTAGGGCCACTTTTGTTCCTTGTATATGTAAATGACCCACCAGAGTCTGTAAATCCATTCATGAATATGTTTGCAGATGACGCAAAAATTGTAAAGAAAGTAAAAGACGAGAACAAGCGTAGAGAACTTCAGAAAGTACAGCATCTATTGGGACATTTGTAAAATGTGATTCAACATTAAGGCCGAGTAGTTTAACACCATTAATGGGAACATTTAATGGCCGGCATCTCTGAATGAAATCCTCTGAATGACTAAGATGTGATTGAGAAAATTTGCCTAGATGTGAGGATAGTAAACTGACTAGCCACTTGGCTATTAAATTTTCCCTTTAATGGTGTTAAATTACTCAGCCTTGATGTTGAGTCACTTTTTACAAATGTACCAATAGATGTTGTGCTTAATTTCCTTGGTAAGAAACTTGAGACTTTTACAAAGGATTTCCCCTTACCAATAGCAAAAATCTTTAAACTTATCAGGCTCTGTGTGAGAAAAAATGTCTTTTCTTTTAATAGCAATTATTATAGGCAAAAGTTCGGTTGCAATATGGGAAGTCCTGTTTCCGATTCTAGCTAATTTGTATATGGAGTATAT
>JAXCGZ010022706.1:0-32500 GCA_037179515.1 Halocaridina rubra | reverse complement strand
CACTTCAATTTTCATCTTCATTTTCATTTTTATTTGTTTTTTATTTTCATCTTCATTTTCATATTTATTTTAATTTTTATTTTTATTTTTATTTTTATTTTTATTTTCATTTTCATTTTGTTTATGTTTATTTTTATTTTGAGTTTTATTTTCATTTTCATTTTTATTTTATTTTTATTTTCATTTTTATCTTCATCTTTATCTTTATCTATTTTTATTTTTATTTCTATTTTATTTTCATTTTTATTTTCATTTTCATTTTCATTTTTATTTTTATCTTTTTCATTTTTATTTTTATTTTTATTTTCATTTTCATTTTTTTTTTATTTTTTTTTTTAATTTTAATATTAATTTTAATTTTCATATTCATTTTTATTTGATTTTTATTATTATTTTCATGTTTATTTTTATTTTCATTTGTATTTTCATTTATATTTTTATTTTTTCATTTTTATTTATTTTTTATTTTTATTTATATATTTATTTTCATATTAATTTTATTTCTATTTATTTTTTATATTTATTTTCATTTTTCCTACTATTTTTATTTTTATTTTCATTTTTATTTATATTTTCATTTTTATTTCATTTTCATTTTCATTTTTATCTTTATTTTTATTTTTTATTCTTATTTCTATTTATATCATTATTATTATTATTATTATTATTATTATTATTATTATTATTATTATTATTATTAATATTATTATTATTATTATTATTATTATTATTATTATTATTATTATTATTTTTATTATCATTATTATCATTATTATTATTATTATTATTATTATTATTATTATTATTATTATTATTGTATTGGTTGTTCCTGTTGTTACTATTGTATCCATTTCTGGTACTATTCTTATTTTTGGGATTATTATTTTTGTTATGTGTATTATTATTAGCATTAGTCTCATATTTCCCAATATTTTTATTTATTTTTATTTTTCAATATTGTTCCTTATCTTATATGCTTTTGATTCCTTATATGCACTTGTGTGTGTGAATATGTGTGCATGTATATATATTTATATGTATATGTTTATGTATGTGCATGTGTATGCATATATATTTTTATTTATATATGTATGTTTGTGTATGTACATGTATATGGGTATGTGTGTACATGTGTTTGTATACGTATGCATATTTATATGCATATTTATATTTATATTATTATTACCATAATTTTTTTTCATTTATTATTCTTCTCATTTCTTCAGTTTGGTTTGTGTAATTTTGAACTCATTGGTCCATTGCGTTTTCATGTAAAAGAGTTATTTTATAATAACTTTAAATTTAAAGTTTTTTAAATCATAAAGCACAACTACCTCAACCCTTCTGTTCATTGGTAGTATATGTTTTTTAAGTGTCCAATTTGTCAATTGGCCTATTATGGCTCGACTAAGAAGTCATTAACAATAAGATACCATGAACATAAGGGGCTGAGTTTCAGAACTAACAGACACCTAACAAGACCTCTGGCATCGAGCATTAGGGAACACTGCCATGAAAATTGTAAGTGTGATTTCTTAATAAGCGATTTTAAAATAGCTTACAAAGGAAAAGATGAGACTGAAATTAGAATTGCAGAATCACTTTTAATTAAAAGGGAGAACCCCGAATTAAATTTAGATCGTTCAAGCTATCCTTTATAAATATTCTAATGTGGTCCATTGCATTAACTTTTAAAATTTTTTTGTAGTTTTAATTTGATTCTTATATGCGTATGTATATGGATATGTATATGCATGTAATTTTTTTTTTTATTAATTGTTGTTATTTGTTCTTTGAACATATATTGAGTTTTTCTATTTTCTTCTGTTTTTGAAGGTGTAGGCATGAATATGAACTCAGTGAAAGTTTGAAATATTGCAAGATAGTGTAGAAGACAACTGGAATAAAAATTTGAAAATGTACTGGCTGGTGATCGTTCTACAATTCCTTATAAAAATACGTTTTCCCGAAACTAAAACTGTCTCAGATATTATAATAATAATAATAATAATAATAATAATAATAATAATAATGATAATAACAGCAACAACAATAACCCTACTAGATAAAAGACATGAGCAATAGCCAGAGAGAGAGAGAGAGAGAGAGAGAGAGAGAGAGAGAGAGAACATACGTGCGTAAAATCCCGTAACAAGAGAGGATATTATTTTTTCCTAATCTCTTTCCATTTATTAATGCCAATAGCTTCTTAACTAACAGTACACTGAAATTAGGATCAAAGTATAGGAAATAGAAGAAGAAGAAGACGAAGAAGAAGAAGAAGAAGAAGAAGAAGAAGAAGAAGAAGAAGAAGAAGATGATGAAAAAGAAGAAGAAAAAGAAAAAGAAAAAGAAAAAGAAGAAGAAGAAGATGAAATAAAAGAAGATGAAATAAAAGAAGAAGAAAAAGAAGAAGAAAAAGAAGAGAAAAAAGAAGAAGAAGAAGAAGAAGAAGAAGAAGAAGAAGAAGAAGAAGAAGAAGAAGAAGAAGAAGAAGAAGAAGAAGAAGAAGAAAAAGAAAAAGAAAAAGAAGAAGAAGCAAGAAGAAGAAGAAGAAGAAGAAGAAGAAGAAGAAGAAGAAGAAGAAGAAGAAGAAGAAGAAGAAGAAGAAGAAGAAGAAAAAGAAAAAGAAAAAGAAAAAGAAAAAGAAAAAGAAAAAGAAAAAGAAAAAGAAAAAGAAAAAGAAAAAGAAAAAGAAAAAGAAAAAGAAGAAGAAGAAGAAGAAGAAGAAGAAGAAGAAGAAGAAGAAGAAGAAGAAGAAAAAGGAAAAGGAAAAAGAAGATAAATATGCAAAGACAGTTAATACTTAATTTATATAGAAGTTACAAAGTCAATGCCCCTGTCCCCTTAACGTAATGCTATCTGTACTGGCACCCACAATACTCTACTTCCCTCGCAAGCTGTTTGACCCTATTTATCACCTCGGGTCATCCAAACATACAAAGAGGTGGCGGGCATAGTTCTTTGTCATGCCTCCACCAATAGGCATTCAGATAGTGGGGAACACCCCATAACCTATGGTGTGGGGGCACCCAAAGAAAGCCAATTTTCCCTGCCAATTTTGAGCATGTTCTCAGAGAACAGAGAAACCCACCTGAGACTTTTAACTTATACATGGGACACTCATGGGCGTGATATGTGTCACTCCCTACGGCCTCTTACAGCAATACACCATTTCTGGTAAAGCATTTATTAAAAACAAAAAGGATGGCTATCATCTGCTAATTACATATTCTTCTAGACCATAAACAGAGCATAATTATCTAAGTGAATTTCTTTTCTTTATCACATATCAAAGTTTCCCTATGCTCCCTAATACATGCTAAAGTTTCCTAAAAATGATTTCATAGTCAAGGGTTCACTCAATATATATATATATATATATATATATATATATATATATATATATATATATATATATATATATATATATATATATATATATATATATATATATATAGAATAAGTTATTTCCAAAAAAGACAAACAAAAGAAAAATATTTTATCACAACAATCATTCTAATTAAAAATTTTAATTACCATATAAAAACTGTCTAATTAAGTATTCACAATTACATTCTGTAGCTATCAGTGAGTGACAAAATTACTATTAGTGTATTGCAGTAAAGAGAAAATAAACATTTTCATCTAAAAGACAACTATTTAATAATTCACTTTAATAGCAAAAAGAAAATAATTGAAAAATGGTATATAGTACCCAATTAACATAAAAATACAGTTTGCAAGTGGCAATAATCTAAAAATACTCATCAATGAAAGAAATATTATTATGGTACTAGATAAAAACACAAACACTGTTTGTAAATGACAATTATCTGATAATGCTAATAAATGAGTCAATGACACTTACTATATTAAAACTAGGGTAACTATCTTATATCTATATACTGCTTCTAAGGGAGGCATTGAGGCTTTCTTAACTTAAATTTTATGATCTAAAATAATACTCAGGCTTGTTATGCTGAAAAAAAAAATTATACTGTACATGGTTTCACTGTGGGAATTTTCAGTTTCCCCTGTTATGTTTTATTCTAGGGGAAATGTCTCTTTCTCACTTTCTTTTATTTTATTAGGAATTTTCCATATCCTTTTTATCTCCATCAAAATCTTTCAATTATTTTACATTCCCCTTTGTTCCCATATGGAATCCCTCCTTTTGGGGTATTGCTAGGTACTGGGCCAACCCCACTCCTTTTTCTGTCATCACTCATATCTATGCTGTAAGATAGGTCCAAGTTGTAACAACGGCTGGCCTGGGAATTCTGCTTCTGGTGGCTGCCGGACAAGGAAGAGCGCAGGTATATCCATTTCGGGTGCCTCTTCCCCCCGCATGCATTGACTCGACTGTTGAGGTGGTCATAATTACATGTCTCCTCTCACGACACCTATCCCCTCGACGTGCATCTCCTTCACAAACTCAAATTCTGCAATTAGAATAGCCTGCAGTAAATACTAGGGCCGGAAATAATAGTCTAGTCAGAAGATAGGGTCCACATGGACCTAGTGGATTTTTTGTTGGCACCTGGTTTATTCACTTCTTTGAAGTGTCTATTTTAAGGTTTTGACAGGTAGCAGGTTCAAATAATGTCCCATGGGGTTCGTTTTTGCCCTTTATTACAAATAATTGGTACGTGGACACGAACCATAAAAACATTAGAAATTTGCATAACTTTTGAGCTAAACATATTGCAAGGACAAAGGAGCACATTTTCCCATACAAATTTGACCCAAAAAATTAATTGAAATATATATTTTTAAGTTTTAAGCACATCTTGACTCAATATCAGAAGAAACTCACCCCAAAAAATGGAAAATAATAAGAATTGTGAAAAATATTTTTGTCTATATATTTTTTTGTAAAGTAAAAGTCCTTTAAAATCATCTTAAGACATACAAATAAAGTCCAGATCCATGATCTAACATTTGCTTAAGTCATTTTTGCCCTATACTACTAACGAGCACCATCATCATCATCATCATCAGAAAAGAGATTGTCAAAGTCCATCTCTTGGATTTCCATCTCTTCCTCATCATCATACTCATAATCTCCATCCCCCTCAACCACAGTCTCTGAGTTGTTGTTCTATAAAGCTTTTCCTTTTCTGATTCCTCTCTCTGTGCCAGTATCTCAATGAAAGAAGGAGGGAGAATAGGTCCAACAGACCAGATGGGCTCCAACACCCCCTCGTCCACTGTCTTCTCCCAGCCTATACCCTGATCATAGGGCTTGGGCCTATCAAATGTTGACTGATCTACTCTCTTGTAGCAAGCAACACTGTAGTTAGAGAACTGTACATGAGGGATGAGGCAGATCTTGGGAGGAGGCAGGTATTCAAGGTCTACTTTGGAGTGCAAGCTCAGGACTTCGTCAGCACCCACCATTTTTCGCAGCATCTTGGCACGCACGGCATAAACTGGCTTTATTTAAGAATAGCCATACATGAGACAGGTGAATGCCTCCATCTCATGCTACAGCTCATCAGGTACCAACCACGATGTGCCAAGTTTGCTAAAAGCATTTTCATACTTTAGGGTTCTTCTGCAGTTTCTTTGGCGGATTCACCTTGCCCTTTCCTTTGAATACACTTGTGCAGTCTTCCCCAGAAAAAAAAAACATAGTACCCCAGCAGGGTGCTGCAGTAATCTGGGCCCAGTAACTCAGCCAATTCAGATACATTTATCAGTTTAAGATGCACCCCAGTGCCATGATCGAGATATATGGAGAGGTTGATCTTCTTGGCATGGTAGAGTGGGATCATCAGAATGTCCGTATCAGGAGTTTTCACCACGCTGGACATGTACTCCCACTTGACAACCTGGTGAAGATATAAGATGACACAGCTATCCGTCTCCTCCTGGTCTGAGTATAGTTCATGGATCTCAGAGAAATGGACCTGGAACAAGTAGAGAAGAGTATATATAAGTTATTATATCACCAACATAATGCATTAAATTGTTAATGAACATAGGTAATTATGTGGCACCATTTCCTTCTAACTTACTTTGTCATTCATTGAAGTGAGGTGATAGGCTTTCCCCTCAATGCACAGAACTGCTTCCTTGCACTTCTTGAGCCATGTTGCAGCCTTGTCACTAGTCTAAACCTTGAGAAGTAAGTTGCAAAGCTGATTCGTGTTTATCTCATTGCCAAGGAAGGCCCTAAAGTCATGTGGCTTGCAGATATGAGGACCATCGATTATGTATTGATCTGAAAAGCCACACCTGAGCCTCTCCTGGGCTTTGATAGAGTCTGGCTTGTAGCAGTCTGTAGAAAAGACAAAGTGTTGCTTCAAACTCATTTGATCCAAGAGCTGAAGGCAGATCTCTCCAAATGTTGGTGGCAGGTTGTTCATCATGTGGAAGAGTGCATTTCCATCCTGAATAAAGAGTGCATCCTTGGGGTAGGTCACCTCCTTATCCTCATCCTGGAGCAGATAGTGAAGGATTGTGGCCTTGTTTGTCTTTGCAAAGAAACCGTCGGAGGAACCTAGTGCATGAGGAACAGGTGAGAGGGGGTAGCGCATGAGTTCCTCAAGGTAAGTAAGTGCATCAAGCATCTGTGACTTAACAAGCAGCTGGAAGGCGAGGTTGCTTTGCTCCTGGTACATGAAGAGCTGCAAAAGAATGAGATAATGCACATTAGTGAAATGCTGATATTAGAAGATCAGGTTTTTCAAACAAATTACGACGTAGTTTATAGTAAGCTGTCGTCCAATTTGTCATGATCTATTTGCAGGTATGTTTTTTACCAACAATTGCTTTTCTATGCCTATAAGAGACCACATGTACTCAAAGTTTTAGCGAATAATTTAATGACACTTGTACCCTAAAAGATCACTAACTCTTGAAGAATTCTGGTTACAGAAAATTATTTATCTTAGAAACCCTTTCTTAGTGAAGGTTGTAATCAGTAGTGTCAGAACTCACTTTACCCTGTGCAGATGTGAGCTTGACCTTCTTGTTACTGTGATCCATTGTCTTTAGGTTAAGCTTCTTGAGGCGATCAAAGAACCCCCTCTTCTGGGAAACAAAACACTCTTGGATAAATTTTACCTTGGCAGCCCTGCCTGCAGCCTCAGCCTGTAGTACATCTGCCTCGACTTCTTGATTCATAGGAGCCCCAGATGCTAGGGAGAAAAGACGGTTTTTGGTAGTTCTTGACCTGAGCAGGATCTAGCTTGCAGTGTTTCCCTGTCTCTGGACAGTCTGGATCATCAATCATGCTGCACGTCTCAAGAGTCAGTTTGTAGTGTTGAGCACATTCAGAGGTTGTGCGGCACCATATCTTGTATGCGCTGAACATGTTGAAGATCCCAAGTAGACCACCTGTTTATTAGAGGAAATAAATATCCTGTGAGAAATTTTGATCACAATAGTTACTTGGAAGCTGTTTGGAGATCTAAAATGAGTACTGTACTGTGACCAAAATCCTAAACATGAATACTATAGCCACAGCCAACATTTCATTTGCCTGTTATCAAAGAGAGGCTATGATTGTGTGTACAGCTTTAATTACCTGAAGACTTTGCAAACTTCATCAAAGTCTCCTCCAAGGTCTTGTCCACAGCAGAGAGAGCCTCTGAAATAAGAGATCTGGCCACCGCAATAGCTCCATGTTTGATGTGTAACTGCAGGATAGAAAAAAAAATTGCAGCCTTTTGCCCTTCCTGATGGTAAAAAAAACAAACAAACTCGGAGCACAAGGGTGAGAGAGGTCAATGTTCATGAGAAATGTCTCAAACCATGTCAGGTGCCATACTATTGGACATGTCTTCATTACCACCCCCAAGTCAAAGGTGTTGATGGTGTATGGTTGCCCAACCTCCTGTGTTGCTGCCTCTGACCTCTTGAGCAGCTCATATACATATTTTCTGTGATAGGATGGTTGATTGGGGTGTAATAGTCAACTGTATATTTTCTTGGAGGCACTTTGCCTGTGCTTGAAATGAAGCCACCAAATCCAGGCACCAGTTGCTTACCCTCACTTTAAAAGTTTGAATAGAAGATAGATGTAGTACTCCAACAGTGTAGCATAGTATATCCTTTGGTTTTCAGCAGGTGGGGTAAACCTAGCATTCTGGGGGGAATTTGGGACCAATTCTCCTGAATGCTAGTTCTGGCAATGTCTCTGGAGTGGTAATCTTGAGGTTTCTCATTTTGGATGACCCTTCATAGAATGGAAGGGTTCTCACATTGGTGCTTTGATGCCCCTCTCTCACCTCTTGAATCATTATCCCTCCAGCACTACTCACAATGTCTGAGCCATGGACATATGTTGTGATTTTGTTAAGGTTATCCGACACATTTTGGAACACAGCATTGCCCTCACCAGTTATGATTTGAGGGGTCAGGTAGGTGGACGTCTCATCGAGAGCCTTGGTTAGTGCTGTCTCAAGCTCCAGACTAAACTTGTAGGTTTCTGAGTGACCGAGTCAGGCTAGGATGGTTGTGAGCTGCAAAGAGGGTGATTTATATTATAAAATATTTAAGTATATAATATTTTTAGTATCTACACAAAATCAGTTTTGCATTGACCAATATTACTCAGTACATTAATTTTAGCATTCTCATATAGTTAAGTATAGTTCTAGAATATTAGCAGACTAAGAAAATATCTACAATATCCTCTCTGATGCATATTGGATTTAGGAGTGAGAGTAATGCCGCCACCTTTGCAAAGCTACCCAAGAAGAAAAAAAATAGTGTTAGCTGATTACCCACCTGTGTGCCTTGATAGAGGTGCCAAAGAGTGGCACAGAGGAGGATGTGTTTAGGGAGTTTCCACTGGCCATTCGTTGCAGCTTGACATACATCCTGTGTGATTGAGTAGACCAGCCTCTGAGTCTTTTCACACTTCTCTCCATCAACCACTGGTATTCCTGTCAGCACCATGCTTATAAATTATACAAGATCATCGGGGAGTAGCTCTTTCACCTTCAAAGCATTTAGCTCATGTGCAGTTGGGGCCCAAGACAGTTCCTTTGATTCTTTGAATGCTTTTATAATGAGGGAATGGAGTGTGAGGGCTGCATCTTGGAGCTGGTTTGTTGTATCAAGTTTGTAGGCACATAATATTGCTTCAGCTAATGTAAAACTTGAACTGTAGATGAGGTATAGCTCCACACAACCACGGAGAGGTACCTTGGAGAATGCAAATGCTTGCGAGATGTCTTTGTCTCCTTGCAAGTGGATTATCAATTTCTCACTGCGGTAGGCTGGATTGGGAAAACCACATTTATCAAGGTTTTCAATACACAAATTATAGAGGAATGTCAGTTGGACAACCTCATTACATTCAATCAAATGCCTAAGAACATAATTCTTCACGCTCTCATAAGCTCTCTGATGTGCTGTTATCTTCTGGGCCTGAAGGTTGTCAATGCTGTCTGACTTAACTGACCTCTCCTTCCCACGCACATGATTCTGTTACTCTGTGTTGAATGTGTTTCTGCATGATGGGTGGTACCTCGCTTCCACTGCGTACAAGTCATTACTCTGTACTTTGTGGTAAGGAACCTTCTTATTAATTTCTTGTGCCCTGGGTGCAATAATTTTTCAGGCTGCTTCTTTGTGCTTCCAACTCTGAAACTTCACAGGTCGTTCAGTCTTCCTACTGACTTTGATCTCTACCTTTTCACAAAAAATACACTCCCTAGGAAACAGGTAGGAACAGCGAGTCCCATCAGACCGCTCTGACTGAGATTTGTGCTGCCGTAGGGATACCTTTATCTGTGATGATAATGATTCACCGGAACCAGAAGCTTTCGTTTTTTAAGCGACCCAACTTCATTGTAAAATTTTTGTAGCAGTTTTGATAAAAACCAGTTTTTTCCAAAGGTAATCCCTCCAGCGTTAATGGTATCTGGTCACAAATATTATTCATACAGTAGGGTGAGATTACTGGTTCACTGAGTCTCAAATTATGAGAGCTTTTCATCTGGATCCCCCTTGCAAGAATTAAAGTCTGTAAAATTACCATGCTGAGAGAGAGATAGGTCATGCAAAATACATAATGTCGATGGTAACTTCTTTGTAAGATTTTCGGCAGTGTCACAAGGTTTTTTTTCTATGATTAGACACTGTATGATTTAATTATGGACCTTAATAGTTTAATTACTAGTCTATACATCTTCATACTTCACTTCAACATCCATTAGACCATATTTTCACCAGCAAACATATATCTGAACGAAAAAAAGTAAAATATGATTAACCAATGTCATACTGACTATGACTTTTTTCGCTGTTTTCTCCTGATATCAAGTCAAGATATGCTTAAAACTTGAAATCATTTATTTCAGTGGATCTTTTGTTTCAAATTTGTATGGGAATATGTGTTCATATGTCTCTGCAAGTTGCTTAGATCAAAAATTATGCAACTTTCTAATGTTTCTAGGCTTCGCGTCCACGTACCAATTATTTGTAATAAAGGGTAAAAACTAACCCCATGGGACATTACTTGAACCTGTTACCTGTCAAAATCTTAAAATAGGCACTTCAAAGAATTGAATAAAACAGGTGCCAACAAAAAATCCACTAGGTGCACGTGGACGTATTCTTCCTCCCCAGCTATAAGGGCCTAATGTGGCTATCACAAATACAGGAAGCACTAGATATCACCTCCGGGTACGAACAACGGATGACTGTAAGCACACAGAGGGAATACTGTGCATCCCTGTATCTGCAAACGCTTGCAATCTCTCCAATGGGTAAAAGGGACTGGTATGCAAAAATTGCAAATCGGGGATGCCTGAAAATAGAGTAAGAGTTGTAAGTATTTGTCTATACCATTCAGATCGGTATTCCAATATACCTTGGACGTAGCTGAGTAACTGACAGAGCATCTCAAGAAAACATTAGTGTGCAATAGATATCAAAAAGAAAAGTCATGAAATACTGATAAAAACAGGCACAACAGTAATACTTATTATTAACAGTGACAACAGTAATACATTGGTAAGAATTCAATATAAAATGCTAATAATTGTGTTACTACTGATAATATGATGAAAATAATAATTAGTAAGAAGAACAATGGAGTGATAATAAGAACAACAGCCATAATAATAATAATAATAATAATAATAATAATAATAATAATAATAATAATAATAATAATAATAAATAATAACAATAATAATAATAATAATAATAATAATAATAATAATAATATAATAATAATAATAATAATAATAATAAAAATAATAATCTATCTATCTACCTTGGCTGTTTCCCCCTTTAATTGGGGGGTAGCCGACATCAAGAAAGGAAAACAAATAGGGGGATTACTTTGCTCTATGGGCAATGACGAGGGAGCTAGCGACCGTTCAGATGGCACTGCTGGAGTGCCACAGCCAATCCTCCTGGCTCTTCCACAACCTGTGTCGCTTCACAACTGCCAACTCCTCCTACTGCTCCTACCACAGGGCTACCTCTGTAAGATGCAGCCCCGTGGTAACAGCAGATGCCCATCAGAGCTACATCACAATCGCTCGCCACTCATTCCTATTCCTAGCACACTTGCTTGCTTCCCTCACATCCATCCTCCTATCATTCAGGGCTCTCCTTACTCCATCCATCCATCCAAACCTAGGCCTCCCTCTAGCATTTCTCCCATCAACTCTCGCATTCATCACCTTTTTCATCAGCCTTTCATCATCCATCCTTTCCACATGGCCAAACCATCTCAGAACATTCATATCTACTCAGGCTGCAATTTCTCTCCTCACACCCATTCTTGCTCTCACCACTTCATTCCTAACCCTATCCAATCGAGATACACCAATCATACTCCTCAGGCATTTCATCTCAAACACATTCAGTTTACGTCTCTCACTTACTTTCATACCCCATAACTCTGATCCATACATCACAGTTGGCACAACCACTTTCTCATACAAAACTTTCTTAACATTCATTTGCAACCCTCTATTCTTCATCACTCCTTTCAATGCACCCAGCACTTTACATCCTTCATTCACTCTGTGACACACATCTGCTTCCACTCCACCATTTGCAGCTATAACCGAGCCTAAATACTTAAACTGATTAACCTCCTCAAGTATCTCTCCATTCAACATAACATTCAATCCAGCGCCATCCTCATTTCTTGTACACCTCATAACCTTACTCTTTCCCACATTCACTCGCAACTTCCTTCTCTCACACACCATTCCAAATTCTGACACTAACTGACACAGCTTTTCCTCTGAATCTGCCACCACCACAGTATCATCTGCAAACAGCAACTGATTCAGCTCCCACTCGTTATCATCCCCATCTACCATTCTCAAACCTCGACCACGCACTCGTTCATTCACCTCTCTTACAACTCCATCAATATACAAATTGAACAGCCATGGTGACATTACACAACCCTGTCTCAGTCCCACACTCACTGGAAACCACTCACTCACTTCATTCCCTACCCTAACACAAGCTCTACTGCCCTCATACAAACTCTTCACTGCATGCAACAATTTACCATTAATTCCATATAATTTCAAAACATTCCACATAGCCTCTCTGTCAACTCTATCATATGCTTTCTCCAGATCCAAAAATGCAAAATACACATCCTTACCCTTTGCTAAATATTTCTCACATAACTGCCTAACTATAAAAATCTGATCTATGCAACCTCTACCTCTCCTAAAACTACTCTGCACTTCTGCGATCACATATTCTGTCTTATCCCTAATCCTATTAACCAGTATCCTACCATACACTTTTCCTACCACACTCAACAAACTTATACCCCTAAAATTACTGCATTCATACATATCTCCATTACCTTTGCATAGGGGCACTATACAGGCAATCACCCATTCCACTGGCACCAATGACAACATAAAGCATATATTAAACACTCTCACTAACCATTCCAATGCAGTCACACCCCCTTCTTTCAACATCTCCGCTCTCACACCATTCATTCCAGGTGCTTTACCTGCTTTCGCTTCATACAATGTCCTTTTCACTTCCTCTCTTGTAATCTCTCTCTCATTTTCATTCCCATAACTGGCTCTTGAACCCCCCCCCCCACTGCCACTATAGCTGCCTCTCTATCTTCCTCAACATTCAGCAAGCACTCAAAATATTCTGCCCATCTTTTCCTTGCATCGTTCCCTTTTAACATCTGTCCATTCACATCTTTTACTGTCTCTTCCATCCTCGATCCACCCTTCCTTACTCTCTTCACTTCTTTCCAAAACTTCTTTTTATTCTCCTCATATGACCTAGTAAAATCTTGTCCCCACCTAACATTTGCCAACCTCTTCTCTTCCTCTACCTTCTGCTTGGTTTCCACATTTTTCTCCCTATATCTTTCATACTTCTCCCTACTTTTACACTGCAGCCATTCTACAAAAGCCCTCTTTTTTTCTTCCACATTCATTTTCACCCCTTCATTCCACCACTCACTGTCCCTCCTCATGCCACCTCCAACAAACCTCTTTCCACACACATCACTTGCATGTCCCCCAAAACATTCTCTCATCAACCCCCATTCCTCCCCTAACTCCCCAACTTCTCTTTCTTTCACCCTGTCATATGCCACTCTCGACCTGTCCTGATATTCCTGTCTCTTCTCTGGCTTTTTCAACTCTTCCACCTTCACTATTTCCCTTCTACATCCCCCCACACTATTTCCCCACTCTTTTGCTACTACCACTTTTGCTTCACCCAAAAAATGATCAGACATCCCAGCAGCCACACCCCTGAATGCATGTACATCTTTCACTCTACCAACCATGCTCTTTGCTACCAACACATAATCCATCAATGCTCTTTCTTTCACTCTTCCATTTGCCACTCTCATCAAATGGAAGAGCACAACATCAAAAAATAGCCTCACCGTATTCCCTGCGTGTCGTCAAAGGCGACTAAAAGTGGACGGGGCGGGGGGACTAGGAATCCCCCCCTTGTATCAGCCTCCTGCGAGACGTCATAATAATAATAATAATAATAATAATGATAATAATAATAATAATAATAATAATAATAATAATAATTATTATTATTATTATTATTATTATTATTAATATTATTATTATTATTATTATTATTATTATTATTATTATTATTATTATTATTATAACAAGCTAAGAATAATAGTAAATAATAAGTGATAATAGCATTTTGAGGCAAGACTAAAGTTCTGTAATTGTATCTCATAATAATACTCATTTTAAGGTAAATTCTTTTGGCCAGTTTCTTTTACCATTTTCGAATTCCTGCTGTCACAATATATAGAAGCATAGCCACCTACCTTCCTGTTGCTCGGTTCGTCTGTGGTAGTTCAGATATCACTTAAGGATAGTTGAACACGAGGCAGGCAACCCACTGTTACTACTTAGTTTAAATTCTTCATTATCAATGTAACATTAACATGCAAAAACTCATAAAAAAAAATAATGGAGCTAGTTCACGTTTGTCATGTAGCAATTTATCAAAAAATTATTAAAAAACTCAACAATCAAAATACTCAGTCAACATCTTATAAAAACTTAGCTTCATGAGTTCAATTACTAGTAAATATATAGAGAAGGTGTCTATACAATAACTACCCTTCACTCTATATTCACTACTAGTAAGTCTTGCAAAAGTTTTTTTTGCTAAACTTTCTGATAAGCGAATTTTTATTTACTAATATCTTAAAAAAAAAAATAATTTAGTACAGATTAAGATAAGGCGATTCATAAATTCATTCTTTTTCTGTTTAACAACACAAAAACGCTAGTGGAATGCACATACACACACTTGCCTATTATGGCAGTCTCCTTTATATATATATATATATATATATATATATATATATATATATATATATATATATATATATATATATATATATATATATATATATATATATATATATATATATATATATATATATATATATATATATATATATATATATATATATATATATATATATATATATATAAATCGGAGGGTCGAGTCCAAGCACGCACTCGCCATATATCCGAACGGAATTTAAGCAAAATACTACAGAAATATTTAATAATTATTGACAGTAAAACATGAAACTCTTGGAAAGCTTAACAAGCACTGTAAATTAAAAACATTTTGCACTAAAGCTGATACTTCGAGAGGATATTCTTTCTTTTTATACAATCAATAAAAGTAACAAATAATTCTTTCTTAAATGACAAAGTAAAAGGAATTAAATCTTGTTATTCTAAGTCACAGATTATCTTAATTAGCAAAATAGTTATTATTAATTTCAAGACAATGAACAATAATTAACACAATTTTCTGCAGATAATCTCAAAATTGTTTTCTTTATCTCTTCGAAATATTACAATTATCACATGAAGACTATATCCACCTCTCAACATAAACAAAAATATATTTAAAAAAAAAAAAACGTGTATCTGTGCATGCAGGAATAAATAAAAAAAAATAATATTTCACTTTCAACAGTAAAAGAATAAACTTCGTTAAAGTTTCATAATCTCTTAAGGAATCGTACATTAAATTTTTTTTCTATGAACTCAAATAAACGTTTTTTTTTTCTCCTTAAATTATTATTTCCCCAACAGATTACCTCAGCGGACAGGTAAGGATATATGTATTATTTAGTTATGTATTTATCTATTTAGAGTATTTTTTGAACACTAAAATATATACTTCAGCTAGAAAAGAAAAATAAATTATTCATAGATTCGCGTCCATTATCAGTTACTACTTCTCTTGGAAATCCGAACACTTAACGTGAATTGGTATGGGGCCTATTAAATCACAGTGGACTCGTTCCCATTTGAAACTGTCCCTCGTCCATATCCGGGCAGGTGGAACTGTACTACGTTGACTTTTGAAGCAATTACATAAATGACATCCCTTAATGTAGGTCGCAACGTCCTTGTATATCCCCTCTCAGTAAAACTGTGCACTTAACAACCGATACGTTTTCTCTATTCCCATATGGCCTGCAGTGGAATGAGGTATTCCCCCCAGACTCCATCTTGCTCCCTAACGAGCTCTTCTCGATTCCACCCACAAGAACCCCCATCTCACTCGCCTCGGTCAGTTATACTCACACTCTCTAACTCATTCGTTCTCACAACTCGCACTCTCTCTCTCTCTTCCTTTGTACACCTCCCCCCAGTCACTCTCCTGCTTACAGCATGCTGGTTTCTCTCCCCATCACTCTGAAGGAGTGTGTGCGTGGATTCGTGATCGGTCCGTGTAGCCGCATGACTGCTTGTGTCAATGGTCCTAGGTCCCCTCTATAATCCCCATCAATGACATGGTAGGGTACTACCATTACCCCCCCTGTCAGGGCATCTGCTACGCTCTTCTCTCTCTCCGCTACATAAAAACTTAATGAAAAATCTCGTTATATTGAACTGCAATAATCTTAATAACTATCGCAAAGTCTCTGATTCTTCAATGGATTTGACATACACGTATAGTATAGGTAACTGATCAATGCAAATTACAATTACTTATAATAACAAAGCTGAGAGATCAATCATTCCCACACACACACACACACTTGAAAAAGCACATAGCTAAGCTTGAAAAAGTTCAAAGACATGCCACGAAACTGGTGCCAGAAATACGCAATCTCGGTTATGATGAGAGGCTGAGGGAATTAGACTTGCCATCACTCGAAGCTAGAAGAGTAAGGGGGGATATGGTGACAGTCTTTAAATTCCTTCATGGTTATGATAGAGTGGATAGGGATCGATATTTCGATATGGCTGGCTCTAGAACTAGAGGTCATAGTTTGAAGCTTCGGAAGAAAACTTGTTTGCAGGATGTAAGGAAATACTTTTTCAGTGTAAGAGTAGTTGATAATTGGAATTCGCTAAGCGAGGAGGTAGTTAATGCTACCTCAATCCATAGGTTTAAGGACAGGTATGATAAGTATCACTAAGTCTAAAAATGGAACCGATCAGGAGACGGGAAGATACGAGCTTTGGGCTCTTTCCCGTAAACACAATTAGGTAATCAATTAGGTAATCACTCTTTCTTGGAAACTTCCTCACCAGCCACGACACCACACCTGACAAAAGGAAAACCTTAAAACGGGATTCAAGTTCGGTTCTCAAGGTAATATTTACGCACATTTCGGAGTCTAGAAAAACACACTGGCTTAAATTTTATTCTTGAACACTCACTCCCGCGAATGACGCTAGTCACTTAAATTACTCTACTTCCGCTTTGGAAAATTAATTTATAAATAATATTACACGCATATTTATTTTTTTTCTCAAATAAAATCAATACTTTTGCCTATTCAGTACTTAACCTAGGTAAAAAAGTATTTAACTGAACACCCTTCAAATGTAATTACTCGTTATACTGTGTTAATTATAACAAAAACTTAGTTTATCAAATTATTTAGTTTAGTAATGGGTACAGAAATTATACTTCTATTAACTTACTGAAGCCATATTCTCTTTTATTTATGGGGTGGCTGAGTCAATGCATGTCTACAAAGCAAAATGGCGGAGTCCTCCGACCTCATCTTATTTTAATAGTACCCCCCTGTACTCACTGGATAAAAATTACATGAACATAGCTGTTTTGGGATGCTGCATGAGGGATGCCACTGCCTCTGGTACTGGGGGAGGGGGTTTTCCTTTCTTCTGGGCTCGCTGGTTTTCCCTCCAACGTTGTCCATACCTCTCATAAGATCGCCGATTCACCATCCCAGGAATCTTCTCACTCACAGTTCTATGCATGGTGAAGTACTTCGTGTATCGCACAGGACTTTCCTCCCCGTTTGACCACTTGCCTCCCCATTTGACGTTTCTCAGCCTTCGTGACCGATGTTTCAGCAACTTTGCTAGAGTCAAAATGTAAGGGACAATTCTTAATGCTGGGCGCTTTTCCTACAAGGGGACGAGGATGAGGTATGACTCGCTGTGCTTTCTCGACATTTCTTCCAGAGATGTTTTGTAATCTTCTGTATCTTCTATTTTTTCACAGCACGAGATTCACTGGCATATAACTTCTTGTATCTTCATGATGATTCCGGCGTGAGATTGTACTAGGCTTCCATCAGTGTTGCATAGATATTAATTATATTCTCTACACTTCGGGCCAGGGCTAAACCGTGCAGGGTGAAAATACATATGCAAGGATGCTTAACACATAATTTAAACAAAATTCCTCTAGGACTCAATGACCCTGTGATTACCTAATTGTGATTACCTAATTGTGTTTACGGGAAAGAGCCCAAAGCTCGTATCTTCCCGTCTCCTGATCGGTTCCATTTTTAGACTTAGTGATACTTATCATACCTGTCCTTAAAACTATGGATTGAGGTAGCATTAACTACCTCCTCGCTTAGCGAATTCCAATTATCAACTACTCTTACACTGAAAAAGTATTTCCTTACATCCTGCAAACAAGTTTTCTTCCGAAGCTTCAAACTATGACCTCTAGTTCTAGAGCCAGCCATATCGAAATATCGATCCCTATCCACTCTATCATAACCATGAAGGAATTTAAAGACTGTCACCATATCCCCCCTTACTCTTCTAGCTTCGAGTGATGGCAAGTCTAATTCCCTCAGCCTCTCATCATAACCGAGATTGCGTATTTCTGGCACCAGTTTCGTGGCATGTCTTTGAACTTTTTCAAGCTTAGCTATGTGCTTTTTCAAGTGCGGATTCCAAAAGGGGGCTGCATATTCGAGTTTTGGCCTCACATAGGTTACATAAATATTTCTGAACATTTCCTTGTTCATGTGCCTGAAGGCTACCCTTACATTTGATAAGAATGCATATGCTGCCCTTACTACGCCATTTATATGTATTTCTGGAGGCAAATCTGCCAATATGTTTACTCCTAGATCTCTCTCATTTTCTGTCTCCTGAAGTTGTACTCCAGCCACCGAGTAGTCAAGCTTGGGCCTTCTTGCACTTGTACCCATTCTCATTACCTTACATTTTGAGGTATTGAATTTCATTAGCCACTTTTCTGACCACTCATGCAGATTATTTAGATCCTCCTGAAGTTCTCTACCATTGTTCTCGTTTTTTACTTTCTTCACAATCTTTGCATCATCTGCAAACATATTCATGAATGAATTTACAGACTCTGGTAGGTCATTTACATATACAAGGAACAAAAGTGGCCCTAAAACTGAACCCTGTGGAACTCCACTACTAACTCTTCTCCATTCAGACACTGAGTGTCTTACTCTAACCCTCTGTTCCCTTCCTTCTAAGTAAGTTTTTATCCATTCCAAGACATTTCCACCTATTCTAGCCATTGATTGCAGCTTCCTAATAAGTCTCCCATGTGGAACAGTGTCAAACGCTTTCTGGAAGTCTAGGAATATGCAATCTGCCCAGCCCTCTCTTTCCTGTAAGATTTGGCTTACCTCATCATAAAATTCTAATAAGTTTGTTACTGTTGATCTTCCTTCTCTGAAGCCATGTTGCCTCACTGACAAAAAGTTGAAGGATTCCAAGTGAAGAGAGATATGTTTCCTTAGTAGTTTCTCCATAAGTTTGCAAACTATGCTGGTCAAGGAAACTGGTCTATAGTTCAGAGCCGTATCCCTCCTTCCCTTTTTGAAGATAGGTATCACATTTGCTTGTTTCCAGCATCTTGGAATCTCCCCCGACTCCAATGACTCCTTAAATATGATACTTAGTGCCACTGATATTGTGTTTGCGCATTTTTTAAGCACATGAGGGGATATGTCATCAGGACCTGTAGCTTTATGAACATCTAAATCCATCAGCGCTTTGCATACCTCTGTGGCTGTAAGGTTGATGTTCTCTAATACCGGCCCTTGAGCTTCTATCACTGCAATCTGAGGGGGTGGGGTATTTTCTACTGTAAATACTGACTGAAACTCCTTGTTCAATTCTTTGCAGATCTCTTCGTCCGTCTCAGTGATGCTTCCATCCGCTCTCTTTAGCCTTAAAACCTGTTCTTTTACCTTCAGTTTTCCTCTGATAAAGCTGTGGAAAAGCTTGGGATTTTCTTTAGCCTTCCTGGTGATGTCCCTCTCATAATCTTTCTCTGCCTCTCTCCTTTTACTTAGGTAGTCATTTCTTGCTCTTTTGTAGGTTTGCCAGGCATTTATGTTTTTTCTCCTCCTATACCTTTTCCAGCATTTGTCTCTCCACTCCTTAGCTCTTTTACACCCATTATCGAACCATTTCTCTCTGGCATGAATTACACCTACTTTGGTGACAGGTATGCAGCAATCTACTATCTTCCCATATTTCTCACAAAAGATGTCATACATTTCTTGTACAGATTTGTTGTAAAATAAGGTTCTCCAGTCAATAACTGCAAAAAGCTCATTCATTTTGATGTAATCTCCTTTCTGATAGTTCCTCCTCATGTCCTCAGTGCCTCTACTCTCAGGAAGAATGTCTTCAATGATATACTCCATCAACAACACACAGTGGTCACTCTTTCCAATTGGTGGTTCATACTCAATATTTTCAATATCCAACACATTATCTGTGAACACCAGATCAAGTAGTGATGGCTCATCCCCACCCCTGGCTCTTGTTGGTTCCATTACATGTTGGTGTAGGAAATTCCCTTGTACGCAATCTAGGAATCTTGCCCCAAAGGAGTCCTCACCACTGTGTGGGTCAAGATTTATCCAATCTATCTCTTTATGATTAAAGTCTCCCATAATCAAAATCCTACATTTTTTCTCCCGCGCCATGTTAACAACTGAGTTTATGACTTCAATCGTACCTATATGACTTTCCTCATAAATTTCAAGCCTATTTTGGTTCCTTGGTGGGTTGTATACAACAGTTATTATAATGCTCTCTGACCCAGTATTTATGCGAGCAACAAGAAATTCCCTGAACTCACTTTCTATAGCCAAGTTTATCTCTTCAACTTGAATCCTCTCACTTATGAGCAGTGCTATCCCTCCACCAGTCCTCTCAGATCTTTCGACCCTTAGTATTCTGAAGCCCTTAGGAAAAACTGTGACACTGTTTATGTCCTCACTCAACTTAGTCTCTGTAATTGCTACTATATCTGCCTTACTGTTGTGAATCCTATCTTTTAATTCTACTGCCTTACCAGCTAATCCATCAGCATTTGTGTATAACAATCTTAATGAGGCCCCATCCCCTGATCTTCTGTCATTATCTTCTTTATCTCCCCTTTGTCTGGAAGTATTCTGTAACGAAAATTTTTCTTCTCTTCTTCATTTCTTTCATCATTTAACCTTCTTGCCTCTTGCAACAAGTTTTTGATCTTTCCCATCTCTTCCTGTGTTCTGTATCGTCTAATGAACACTTCTTTGCATTCTTGAAGGTCTTTTAGACTTTTTTTTCTCAACAATATTTCCCTACATGTCTCCCCTCTCTCAAAGGTTACTTTTGTTGGTCTCGGCTTTCCTTCCCTCGAATATTTACCTAGTTGGTGTATGTTTACAATATCCTCAGGACCACATACTACTCCAAGCTTTCTTATCAGGTCTACAACGTTAGCTTTATTTTCTTCAAGTCTCCCCTGCCATGTTGGCTCCTGGGATTCACTTATGCCTGAGATTTCCACTGTCTTCTCCTTATCAAGTGCCTGTCTGATGAGTGGGTTTGCCCTTTCCATCACAACGTCTTTCATTTTTTCGATTACTGTCTCTTTATAGTCAACTGTTTGTATGTTTTCCAGTGCCACCACCTTTACAGCCTCTTTTACTGCCACATTCCCCTTTAGTGCATCAGCAAAGGACGTTTTCATGGCATCATTTTCCATATTCAGCTCCTGGAACTCTTTTCTGAACTGTTCAATGTTTTCCTTAATCTGAACATTCCAAGCAGCAATCTCGTCTCTCTCAGAAGATAGCAGTGAACTAACATCTAATTCCTTTAAGTTGTCATTTAGCTGTTTGTTTTTATCTTCTTGATTAGAAATTCTAGATTCTAGTTGACTCTTTTCCCCTTCCAGCTTCTTTATTCTTTTTTCTAGTTCCTTTCTCTCCTGCCCTTGTGCTTTATTTGCTTCCTCCAAAGATCTTATTTGTTCTCTGAGTGTTTCATTCTCTTTCATTTCTCCATCCATATTCCGAATTTTATCATCAAGGCTTGTAACCATTTCCTCTAACTTCTTGATTCTCTGTTTAAGTCCTCTGATGACTACCCCTTCTCCCGACCCATGGGTGGGAGAGGTTTGGGACAGAGATGGCTTCATTTTTATGTTCTCCCTCTCACAGAATATAGAAAGAAGACGAGAAAGAGGAAAAAAGAAAGAAAGAGAAAAACTTCTAATTTACCTTCACACAGAATTTTTATATCTCCATAAGAGTGCTATTTAGTGACTCAGTTTGTCTCCTTTCTGGTAACACACATCTTAACTTAAAAACTTGACCATGGTAATTTAAGTATAAAAAGAAAAAGAAAAACAAAAGTCAAACCTGACGGAAAATTCGAATTTGTGTTCGAGGTGGCACCCACCTGTTTCTGTTATATATTCTTCCTAACTGATAAACTGACTTGCTAACCAAGATATGTTATCACGGGATTTAGACTTTACATTTAACTCAATATATATACAAAATAACAAAATAGCAAACGAGAAAGCTAAAAGAAAAGCAAAAAAAAAATGAAGAAAAAAGGACTGCTGTACTACTTGGCAACTTAACTCAGTACTGTTGACAGGTGGGTATTTGGTAATTTTTTTTTTCTTTTATTATTCAATTTTTTCGTGTATCAAACTAACTAACTAGTTAATATAAATGGGAAGGATACTGTTTTTAACAATACATAGAACCACAGGATCAGGTAAAACGGCTTAAGAGCTTTCCCCAGTTTACACAAAAAATTAGGTAATGTGGTGTGAGGCTCCACGTCTGGCAACTCTTCTAGATTTCCCTCAAGGCAGAAACTGGACGGCAGCTTCTCTCTCTTCCTCACGAAAAAGTTCTCAATTTTTTTCCTTTAATATGAACAGTCTCGTCTTACAACAAATATTAGTTTTTGTACTCACAATACTCTGCAGGATTTCAGATTTTTGGAAATTATGGTAAAGTTTTCCACTAAGCACTTTAGTCACTCGAAACAGTATAAAATTTAAGAGGAGCAATTCCGTGTGTCACTGAACGCGCGGTGTGTGTCTCCTTAATGTAATGCTATCTGTATAGGCGCCCAAAATACTCTGCTTCCCTCGCAAGCTGTTTGACCCTTTTTATCACCTCGGGTCATTCAAACATACAAAGAGGTGGCGGGAATAGTTTTCGGTCATGCCTCCACCAATAGGCATTCAGGGGAGGGGGAACACCCCAAAAGCTATGGTGTGGGGCGCCTAAAGAAAGCCAGTTTTCCCTGCAAATTTTGAGCGTGGTTTTAAGAGAACAGAGAAAGCCACGTGAAACTTCTAGCTTAAACATGGGACACTCATTGGTGTGATATACGCGTCAGAAGAAGAAGAAGAAAAGGGGCAGGGGGGAAAACTGGAAAGGAGGCAAAGGCAAATTCCATCGATTTTACAATCACCAATTTCTGTCACAGATTCTTTGTCAATATTTATCATCTTGTTTTCTTGATGCTTAAAATGCAGTGAATGATATATTCAGCACCCATCACAGCATAATGGATCAGACCTGGCCCTGGAGCAGGAGGTTCCGAGGACGAGTTCAACGTGTTTTGTAATCTTGGAGGCTGAGAAGGAATAGTAGTAGCAGTAGACAAAGTAATCTTATTAGCTGAGTGGGGTCAGCAGTGATAATGCATTCCGAGAAGCCTAATACTACTGAAATAGGAAACATTGTTCCTCTCTCTCTCTCTCTCTCTCTCTCTCTCTCTCTCTCTCTCTCTCTCTCTCTCTCTCTCTCTCGTAATCTGAGTATATATCTATGTCTAAATTTGTGTGCATATATGTATGTATCCATATATTTTTACACATGCACAACTATTAATCTATCTATCTATCTATCTATCTCTCTCTCTCTCTCTCTCTCTCTCTCTCTCTCTCTCTATATATATATATATATATATATATATATATATATATATATATATATATATATATATATATATATATATATATATATATATATAGTATATATATATATATATATATATATATATATATATATATATATATATATATATATATATATATATATATATATATATATATATATATATATATATATATATATATATATACAGGGTGTCTACAAAGTCTGGGTACACAGGAGATTAACACACTTTTAAAACAAAACAATTTTGTTTAAATCTAATGTTAACAAATAATATTTTCAATATGATTTCCATAATTTTCAATGCATAATTTGATGCGCTTTACAAAATTCAGGTGAACTCGATTGAATAGGTCTGCATTGCCGTCGATTTCAGCACACTTACTGATAATGCGTTCTTTGATGTGGTTCAAATCTGTAATCTTCATTGAGTAAACCTTCTCTTTCAACATACCCCAGAAACAGAAGTTAAGTGGAGAAAGGTCTGGTGAACGAGGGGACCACTCCACATGACCTCTTCTTCCGATCCAGTGAGGAAAAGTGTCATTTGGCCAATCTCTAACAGCTGTACAAAATGGGCTGGGGCCCCATCCTGCTAAAACCAGTTTGGAAGTCCTTCGCCCAGGCGCTCAATTTGAGGCAGTAATTTGTCTCTCATCATATTTAGATGAGTCTCACCCGTTACATGTTCATAAAAAATGAAGGGTCCTAGCACATGAGCTTTCCACAAACCACACCACACCATCACCTTTTGACTGCCCTGCTGTTTGGATGGATCCATCCAATGTGGATTACCTTGAGACCTATATCGAAGATTCTGTTTGTTGACTTCACCATTTACATAAAACGTAGCTTCATCACTGAACAACACAAAGTCTTTAGTAAATTTTATATTTTTATCCACTTTACTTGAAAACCATTCACACATCTGCATTCGTCTATCGGGGTCGTCTTCATTTAAGTGATGCAATATCTGTAACTTGTACGGATGAAACTTCTCCTCTATCAGGATTTTGTGGATGGTTTACCTTGGAATACCCAACTCCGTGGATGTCCGGCGAAGTGATTTCCTTGGGCTAGCATAAACCTTGGCCATGACAGTAATTTTAATTTCGTCTGAAGTCCTTGGTCGTCCGGAACGAGGTTTGTCCAAGGCATTGCCTGTTTCTTTAAATTTCTTGATCAATTTTCCTACGGCAGTAAAATAAATAGGTTGCCTATGAGGGTGTCGAAGGTTAAATTCTTCTGCAATTTTGCGATAAGACCATGATTCTCGTCCACTTAAGAGTACAAACTCGATTCGTTCTTCTTTAGACAGAGCCATCATTCGATCTGGACAGGAAAAATATCATAAATAAATAAAATAGTGAAATTTCCTATGTACCCAGACTATTTGGAAACCCTGTGTGTGTGTATATATATATATATATATATATATATATATATATATATATATATATATATATATATATATATATATATATATATATATATATATATATATATATATATATATATATATATATATATATATATATATATATATATATATATATAATGTGAAACGGTTATCAACACTGTAAAAAATTATACAAAAATTAAGAGATTTCAATGGTCCAACATGAGGAGCAGTGTGGCATCGCTTCGTGAGGGAGGAACACGCAAAAGGAAGGAAAAATATGAATGGCAGGGAAAGGCAATTTTTTTAAATTTTTTTAGTCTTATTTATTATTTCTCATCATTACATATGTATGGCTAATATACGATTATTTTTTTTTTCCTTTTCTTCTCTTATTTTTTACCATACACTAAAGAAACGAAATAATGATCACCAATATATCTTAGGGAAGAAAAAGAAACTTTCGTATATGTCCATTATTGTTAAATAAGCTGTATGGTCTATCGTAATAAGGGAATCGTATCATAAAAATAAAGAGCATAAAAAACGCGCACACTAGTGCACACTTACACACACTTGTGAGTATTTGCATGTGTGTTTGTATACACTTTTTTTTTTTTTTGTTGGATGTTCACCCTTGAGGGTGAGCGGACCTTCCACTTGTGGCCCGCAGGTGGGGTGAGATTTTCTTCGGAGTGTACGTGGTATTCGCTCTTGCTGGCGAATGGGCTTTCCTGTTGGTGAGGAGGTGGGGTGAATTCTTGTTATTGGTGATGATCGGACTTTCCTAATTGGCCCGCAGGTGAGATTGTGCCAAACTGTAAAGATAACGGAGAGCATAAATATTCAGTTGTGAATTATTAGTTTACATCAAACAACATAAATGAATTCCTGTTTTGGGGGAGAGAGAAAGAGTTATTGCATGGCTATCTTGGTGGAGGATATTGTCTGATAATATTTGATAGACTGTTCATGTGGTTATTTGTTGCTAGTCTGATGATGGAGCTAGCAACCTGAAGGGCATTTGGGTCTTCGCTAGATGTTGCGGGGGCACCAGTTTTCCGTTGAATCTCTGAAAAAGAATCACATTCCAGGATGTAGTGTAGCAGTGGATGTGGTGAGGCTACCTGGCAAAAGGTGCATTCCTTGATGATATTCTCTACTATTTGCCAGGTGCACTTGTACCCGAGTCTCAGACGGTACACATTGACCTCAGTGCTTCGTCGAAGGCTCTTCGGCAGGGTGATACGCCGAAGATCAGTGGTGGCTTTGTACCACCAGGTGGAGGGGGAGCCAATGTCTGTGCACAGGTTGTGTTTAGTTATTAAGGTGTTAAGGAGTGACTTGGTGGCTTTATTTTTAATCTGTTGCATCCCAGGAGACAGAGATATCTGGATTTCTGCTCTGAGAGTGGCTTGTTTGGCGGCTTGATCGGCTTCCTCATTTCCCTTGATGCCGACGTGGCTGGGAATCCAGGTAAGAGTGATGGCTTTTCCAAGGCTGGTTATCCTGTGGTAGTGGCTGAGGATGGTCGTGATGATGCGAATATTGTCTCTGAGGAGTGGCTTCTTGATGGCATGTAAGGCGCCTTTAGAATCAGAGAGAATAAGGGCATGGTCAGCTTCTTGCTGGATGAAGCAGTCAAGGGCGTTGGCTATGGCCACAAGCTCAGTCTGGAGCGATGAGCAGGAGTTTGACAGTCTCCAGGATAGGACGTGGTTTCCAGTGATGAAGGCGGCGGCTGAGGCTCCAGTATCTTGGTTTACTGAACCGTCAGTGTAGTAGACTTGAGAGTTTGGCCTGCTCCAGCTCTGTATTTTGTCCTTATATATGTTTTTAAGGACAAGCGGATTTACCAAGCTTTTGGGGTTGTCAGGGAGCTCGATCTTTATATCGAGTGGTTGGTCATTCCATGGGGGTGGGCATCTGTATTCAGGAAGCGGTGTGTCTTGTATCTTGGCTAGGATGCTCTCCCTGACTGGCAGTGCTTGCAGGCTAGCGCAGACCTTGGCTGCCCAGGTTCTAGGATGGTGGTTGGGCTGGCGATTGAGGGCTAGATGGAGATTTGTGCCAGCTAGGCATTTATGTTGGGCAGTGGTGGTTTTGGCCACAAGGAGGGTCAGTCTTTGCTGAGCTCTGAGTTTGAGTGGAATGAGTCCCGATTCCATCTGGAGGTTTTCTCTCTTGGTCCACATGGGGGCTCCTAGCATGGTACGTGTGGCGTTGTTTTGAATTACTTCTATTTTGTCCCACTGTCGGTCTTTTAGTAGCCAGAGTGTGGGACAAGCATAGTCAATGAGGCTGCGTATGGCTTGTACATAGAAGGTTCTGAGGACATTAAATGATGCACCATCGTAGAGGCCCGACATCCGACGAAGGATCGCTTGTCGCTGGCTGCACCTGTCGCGCAAGTATTGAATTTCTGGTCCAAAGGTTAGTCCTTGGTCGATGATTACACCCAGGTATTGGTGTTTGGTAACCCAGTCCACAGGTTCATTACCTATGACCAGATTAGTGTCTGGTCTCCACTGGTGGATGGGAAGGGCCTTGGTTTTGCGGGCATTGATTCTTACTCCAAGGGAGATGGAGGCTCGGTGAATCTTGGTGAGGCAGCGCTGTGTCTTGTTAGAGTTTCTGTGTCCTATTGTGACAAGGGCAAAGTCGTCCGCATAGTTGAAGAGTTTGGCTCCATGCGGTAGTGCGATGTGCATGAGTTTTTCCATGAGACAATTAAATAGGAAGGGGCTAAGGATTCCACCTTGGGGGGTCCCATTTTCGTGGTTTTTGTAGGTGGAGTAGTGCCCATCTACTTTGACTCGTGCACTACGATTTTGTAGACTCTGCTTGATCCACGAGAGAAGGTTACCTTTGATCTGCTTGGATACGAGAGCAGAGAGTATTGCCGGCACATTGGCTAGTTCAAAGGCCTTCTCTAGGTCTAGAAAAACGATGTAACCACGGTTGTTGTTGAGAAATGATAGCATGGAGGCTATGCATTCTGAGGTGCCTAAGCCAGGCTGGTAGGCAAACATGTTTTCTGGGAAGGGTGGGCATTTCCAGCGGACTCTGTTAAGTACCATCTTTTCTGCCGTCTTGCTCAGGCAGCTTAGGAGGGAGATGGGGCGAGGGTTGTCAGGGTCCTGTGGTTTTGGGATGGGCTGAATGTCTGCTCTGTTCCATGAGGCTGGTCTGATTCTTCGTGTGTATGTCAAATTGATCAGAGAGAGTAGAGCAAGCTCCCGTTGGGGCCCCATTTTTTGGATCATTGTGTATGTTATTCTGTCGGCACCTGGGGCTGTGTTCTTAGAGCTTTTGCTTACTCTTAGTAGCTCAGTCAGGGAGAATGGAGCATCTGTTTCATCTTCAGTGTTGATGGCCTCTTCTATTTCTTCCCATCTTGCAGTGGTGAGGTCCTGGAGTGTTGCTCTGGTGGTGATGGGGAGCTGGTTAGAGCTTGCTCTATCCGCGAATTTGATGGCGAGTTCTTCTGCTGCCCTGCTAGGATCCCTGTGGGGGGTGATTTTAGGAGGTTTTCCTTTAGCAAAGGAGTTGATGCTCCTCCACATCTGGCCCACAGAGGTGTGAGCATCTAGGTTGGAACACCACTCTAGCCATTTATTCCTCTTGATGTTGCGAGTCTCTTCATGGACATGTTGTTTGACTGCCTGGAGAGTGCGGTAGGAGTCTTCAGTGCGACGTTTCCTGTGCATTTTCCGAATGACGTTGAGCCGGTGGTTGAGTTCTTTAACTCTGTCACAGTAATACCATCTGTCCCGATGAGTGGTGTGTTGTGGTTTGCAGAGGGGTATGGAGGAGTTTGCTGCAGCTTGCAGGGCATTGACTAGCTCGGCCTCTGCTAGGTCGATGTCTTCAGATGGTACGTAGGCTGAAAACCAATTGCTGAGGTGCTCCTGGAATCGGCCCCAGTCGGCCTTCTTGAAATTCCATCGAGGGGGAGGAGCAGGGATTTGGAAGATTTCAGGAATTGGCAGTGTGAGATGGATCCCATAGTGGTCGCTTGTGACCAGGGGATGAACTCTCCATGTGGCGTCCTGTTTTAGGGAATTGGAGACAAAGGTGAGGTCCAGTATTCCACCTCTGTCGTGTGTTGGCTCATGATCGTTGAGCAGGGAGACATCTTCTTGGTCATTCAGCAGGCTCATGATGTGTCTGCCTGCAGCACAGGGGCGCTCATACCTGAATCTTGGGTGGTGCGCGTTGAAGTCGCCTCCTATTACCAAGTCACGATGACTGGTTAGCCCGAAGAGGGTAGTCAGGTCTAAGCTACCTTTCCGTGGTCTGTAAATGTTGTACAGGTCTATGCAGCTGCCTTGAAGTTGGATGTTAACAGCGAGGACGTCGACATCTTCGCCACAGCAGACCGGTCGGGTTATTTCCTTTGCTAATAGGTTTTTCCTGATGAAGGTGGCGCTGCCTCTGTTCTCCCCTGGAGACCAGTGCTGGTAGAATCCATTGTATCCTGAGATTTTTGGAGGGTGTTGCTCTGTGCACAGGGTTTCTTGAACCATGATGACATCAATGTTGTCAGTCTTGGCTATGCCTTCAAGATGTTGTACCTTGTGTCTGAGACCCTGGGCGTTCCAGTGTAGGATCCCGAGATTAGACATCTTGATGATTTGAGGAGGTGGAGGTGGTAGGAGTGGTGGGTTGTTGAGGCTGCTGGTGGGTTCTGGAGACGAGGGCGTTGGCGACAACGGAGTGGGCTACTTCGACGACTTGATTGTAGGCATCTTGGGTGGTGGCTCTGGTATCGAGGAGTCGGACGGCTGCCTGTACGGCTTGAATGAGAAGGTTGGTGAGCTCGTTTACTGTGAAGAGGGTTTGCTGTTTGGAAGAGGAGGCAGAGGAAGGTGTCTGGATAGGCTGTTTAGGTATGGGGGTGTGGGAGTTTTGTCTAGGGTCCCGGGACCTAGTGTGGTGAGTGGGTGTGTGTGTGGTCTGAGTGTTCTGGGTGTTACGTGTGACTGCATTGTGTGTTTGGGTGTTGCGTGGGGTGGAGGTGTTGGTGTGAGTGTTGCGTGTGGGGTTGATGGGAGTGTGAGTGTTGTTTGGGGGGATGGTAGGAGTGTGAGTGTTGTGTGATGGGGTGGATGGAGTTGGTGTGGGGGTGGGAGCTGTAGGAGGTGTGATCTGTGTGTTAAGAGCTGGGTTGGTGTAGTGTGGTGGGTTTTGGTTGGGGAGGTTAGGTGTGAGTGGGGCAGGAGGGGGCATTTGCCAAGGATTGGAGGTGGGGGGAGGAGCTGGGGTGAAGTTAGGGGTGGTGTGATTGGTGACAGGGGCAGAAGGAGAGGTTCTTTGAGGAATCCTCTTCAGCCTTTCTGGGCAGCGGTTGTTCCATGCGTGATGGTTCCCTTTGCAGTTCGGGCACTTGGCAACTGTTGCTTCTTTTGCCTTGAATTTTGTAAGGCAGCGGTCGGTGGAGTGTTTCCCACTGCAGATTCCACATCTCTCTGGGAAATGGCAAGTATTCCTGTGGTGCCCAAATCTTTGGCACCGGAAACATCTTAGGGGTTCTGGGGTGTACTCTCTTATGTAGAACTTGCCCCAGATGCCGAGGTTTACTTGTGAAGGGGGTGGACCACAGATGTGGACCAGAACCTGCTTTGATGGAACGGTTTGGCCCTCTATTTTGGAGGAGCAACGTGAGGCAGCCGTAATGTACGTTTGCTTGGTCAGAAGGTCAACTGACCAAGCAACAGGGAAGCCAATGACTATGTATTTTCTTATTTTTAGTGCAGGGTCAACTCTATCAAGTGTGGTGAGCCTAGGCTGCGGATCTTCTTTGCGGCTTCTGCTGAGGCTGGGTGGATAATGAAGTCACCCTGTACGTTAGGCTTTATTTTGCAGCCATGCTCGGTGAGTTGGTCTTCCAACTCTCTGATGAGGTCATATGCCTCTTTCATGGAAGGAGCCTCAACTTTGAACTTGGAAATGGGCTCTCTATCAGACTTCGGGGCTGGGGGGGGGGAACTGGGGCAGCAGCACTCTCATGGCTACTGTTAGAGGCTGTCCTTGCCCTCTTCTTTCCCACAACCGTCCACCCCTCTTGAGGGGGGTCGAGTTCCATTCCCCTCTCTGGGGGGGAAGCAAGAGAAGCGGCTGAGGCCATGACTAGCAACTAGTCATGGATATCACAGATTTCACTATTTATATGTTATTTGCACTGTTTGTCAATTTGATTAATGCAGTATAGGGGCCTTATGGCTTGATCACTTCACTTAATTGCAACACTACAACACTTAATCACTTATACAGTCTTCTATCTTTCTTCCCAACTCTCGTGGGAGAGGGAAGTGAAAACAGAGATTTGCTCAGGACACAATAATGTGTGTTCAATTAAACAAAAAAAAAACACAAGCACAAGAAAACAACAAAATAAGGCAATCTTTCTGTTTCTCTCTTTGGCTCTCGTGAGAGAGGAAGAAAAGAAAACAGATATACTTAGGTTATATATCCTTGTGAAGACTTCCCCCTCAGGTCAGGGATGGAGTGGAGGAGGTGAAGTTCACTTTGTTGGTAGGAAGAGGCTTCAACTACCTATCACAAAAGATATAAAAACAATTAGAAGCCTGAAGACTTTCTATTTCCCTTCTCTTCCCAACTCTTATAAAAGAGAGAGAAGAGCAGGCAAAATTACTTAGAGTATATCACACACACAGTCACTTGTTTTCACTAAAACACAATAATGTGTGTTCAATTAGACAAAAGAACACAAAAGCACAAAAATTCAACAAAACAAGGCAATCTTTCTGTTTCTCTCTTTGGCTCTCGTGAGAGAGGAAGAAAAGAAAACAGATATACTTAGGTTATATTTCCTTGTGGAAGCTTCCACCTCAGACAGGGATGGAGTGGAGGAGGCGAAGTGGCTTCAATTACCTATCACAATAGATATAAAAACAAATTAGAAACCTGAACACTTTCTATTTTCCTTTTCTTCCCGACTCTTATAAAAGAGAGAGAAGGGCAGGAAAAATTATTTTGGGTATATCACACACACAGTCACTTGTTTTCACTAAAACAAAAATCGGGAACACAAAACAAAACAAAACAAAAGCAGTCTTTGCTTCTTTTTCTGGCTCTCGTGAGAGAGGAGGAAAAGAGGACAG
>JAXCGZ010022705.1:150000-173688 GCA_037179515.1 Halocaridina rubra | reverse complement strand
AGTAGAATAATGACACGGGAAGGCATATAGGGAGTAGTGCGATGGTCTGCAAAGAAATACAGTGGTGGCAAGCTGATCTGTTTAAGAATACAGATAGTAGAATAGTGGTCTGGAAGGATTACAAGTAGCAGTGAGATGGTCTGGAAAAAAATACATTAGAAATAAAGTACACAGAGAATTTTTTTTTTTTGGGGGGAGGCACACAGGAAGTAGTGCGATGATGTGGAAAGGATAACAGTTGTGGCAAGCTAGTCTGGATAAGCATACATACAGAAAATTTGTGGTGTGGAAGGTCAAGACACCATGAGAAAGGTTCTAGGACAACTGTCCCTGTCACAAATGCCCTTGGACAACTGCCAGTTGACAATTGCCTCCTGGAAAAATGCTCCTACAGGTACAACTGCCCAATTGAACAACTAGCCGGATATTTGCAGTCGTCTGGACCAACTGTCTGGTGGCATTTGTACATGGGTGCATATCTACTGATACTACAATTTACACTTGCAATCTTAGCTAAAAGGCCGTGAAACAACCTATGAAAAAGAGAACAGGTAGTGACAGGAAAACCTGGAGAGAAAAATATGAGTGAAAAAAAAGGTTGTACAGATATAAATGACTTCTTGGAAACGAATATATACTGTACTCACGCTACAAAATGTTCTGAGATCATGATAAGTATAAGAAAAGACAACCTAATGATATCACTGCCAGTGGAGAGAGAGAGAGAGAGAGAGAGAGAGAGAGAGAGAGAGAGAGAGAGAGAGAGAGAGAGAGAGAGAGAGAGAGAGAGAGAGAGAATGTCTCCAACTCCTTATGAAGTTTCAGTACATATCCCCTCGACCACAATTGCAATATTTCCCATATTTACGCTTTTGTATACAGACCTTGCCTTGCCTTCTAGATATGCTTGTGAGGTTGACTCCAGCTGAACGCTTGAAGTAACTTACTTATATTTCAGAGCCTCCCATCCTGAAGTGTCACACGAACAAGGAAAAAACAGCTATCAAAAGGAAAGAAAAAATACTATGTGTAAAATGGTAGAGGAAATTGGGTTGTTTCTCATGCTCTTGACAAAATGCAAATTTGAAAAGTATTGTTACTAAAAGGTAAATTAATGTTATAATATATATATATATATATATATATATATATATATATATATATATATATATATATATATATATATATATATATATATATATATATATATATATATATATATATATATATATATATATATATATATATATATATATATATATATATATATATATATATATATATATATATATATATATATATATATATATATATATATATATATATATATATATATATATATATATATATATATTTATAATTATTAAGTTCCATGTTCGATCTTGAGACGGCACCAAGCATGAAGCTTTAAGGCAGTATTTTCCTTATTAAGAAAAAAACAACAACCTGGAATTAGTTACTTAGAGGAAAAAGAAGGAATGAAAATAAAATTTGGAGGAAGGTAGTGGCAAGAAAAGGAAGAAGATGAAGAAGGAGGAGAGGAAGAAGAAGGAGGAGGAGAAAAAGGAGAAGGAAAAGAAGAAGAATAAAAGCAATGGACAATGAAAGTAACAGAACTCCAAATACTACTCTATTCCAACTACTACTATTACCATTAGTAGTACTACTAATACTATTACTGAGATGTGTATGAATATTATCTTGATGAAGATACTGTTCTATCAACGACTCCAGACAGATAAAGATGTACTCAAAATGCCATCAAAAATCTCTCTCCATATAAAATAACTTTGCGTTGGAAACGTCATTAAACTACGTTATATGCAATTTATCACTGATTTTCCATTCTTAGAAGTTAGAACTCACTCCTTATACATGTCTTTCATGATTCTTGTAAAAACGCTTGTCAACAACCACATTTTTTCGCAGTTTATAGTAATAATAATAATAATAATAATAATAATAATAATAATAATAATAATAATAATAATAATAATAATAATAATAATAATAATAATAATAATAATAATAATAAAGGAGAGTTAAAGTGAGTAGTAAAGATATTCAAGAGTAAATTTTGTCGGTCAATGTTTACTATCACACCCCCACTGAGGAAAAAAAATATCAAGAGATTTATTAAATAAGGTTTAGTATTACTAGTTCATCCCATTTAAGAAAGGGGTTAATAGCTGGAAAATTTTTGCTTAGTGATTTTGGATACTTTTCGTCTTTTTTTTTTTAATGTAAATATTTATCATATTATTTAGTCCTGAGGAAATTCCAAAACGTAAATTTTGACTTTTAAGATATGCCAGAACGAAAATTTTGACTTTTAGGATGTGCCAGAATGTAAATTTTGATTACACCCTTTTGGAATCTGAGGATGATATTCTGTATTTTCTTCTATTTCACTCTGACAGAAACGTGTGGCTAAAGCGCTACAAAGCTACCATCATCCAATTACCTACAATTACACAGTGGATGGATGAAGATCAACCAGAATACATCATCCAAATTACCTACTATTACAAAGTGGATAGATGAAGATCAACCAGAATACATCATTCATTTATACTAAAGTATGGCTTTTGATCAAGTATTTTACACAAGACTCGTTTAGAAAAATGGCAAGACTGGGAACAATGCGTTGTTGTTAGAGGCAAAGCATTAGATTGGTCAACACTCACAAGTAGTGTTCTGCCAAGTTCTGTGTTGGGACCTACTAAATTTATACCTTGCAAGTGCAATCCTCAAGTTTGCAGATGACTCAAGAATGTTTTGCCCAGTGAGCCACATTGAAGCTGTGTTTACACTACAGGATAACTGAGGCAGCTTGAGGCAAATATGGCCTGTAAAGAGGAGAAGTGAGAGTGCATGTACTTGGGTTTTGGAAGTCATCAATACAAATATTTTTTAAAGGGAACTTCGATTAAATCAGCTGAATAGGAGAAAGATTTGTAAATCATCATGCACTATACCCTCAAGTCAAGTCAACACTGTATGTATGTTGTTGATAAGGCAAACAAAATCTACGGAATTACAAAGGGGAATTTCAAAAGAAAGAATGCTGATTTTAAACTGACGATGAACAAGGCACTGGTGAGATAACTTTTATATTACTGCAGTTAGGTCTGTTGACCATGTGCAAAGGAGAACCATAAGACTGGTGGCTGGTATAGAGGGTTGAGCTACAAGCAACAAGTAAAAAGAGCAAAACTTGCAACACTTGAGTGTAGTGAAATGGAAAATACCGATAAAGACCACTACTTCACTCTGATTACAAGCAGAAGTGGACGCACCAGAAAACTATATAAAACCAGAAGTAGACTGGTCCTCAGGATATGCTTTTTCTCACAGAAAATGGTAAACATGTGCAACCACATATCAGGAGAGGCAGTGTCTGCTACTTGTGTGAATGTGTTCAATACACCTGTTGACAAGTCTGCCCCACTACTCTGAGCCTGGCGATCTCAAATTCATTGGTAGTTTCTTGTAAGTTCATGTAAGTTCTTGGCTGGTGAAGCACTAATATAATACCTTTATGGATGTTCACCCCTCTCTTTTTTGTAAGATCTGGCTTATCTCTAATAAGTTTATTACTGTAGATCTGCCTTCTCTGAGGCCATGTTGTCTAATTGACAAAAAGTTGATGGATTCCAAGTGAAGAGATATGTGTTTTCTTAGCAGAGTCTCCATAACTTAGCAAGATATGCTAGGCAAGGAAATAGCCCTAAGCTTAGAGCTGTGTCTCTCCTACCCTTTGTGAAGATAGCTATCACATTTGCTCATTTCTAGCATCTCAGTCTCTCCCCAAATTCCGGCGATATTTCAACTATAATGTATGCGCCACCGATATTGGCTTACTGCAGTTCCTAAGTATGTAAGGAGATATGTTATCAGAACCCGTAGCTTTATGGGCATCTAACCACATCAGCCCTTTGTATATCTCTGAAGTTGAAAAGATGTCCTCTACTACCGTTCCATGATCTCTTTTCTTTACTATCTGAGGGGTTTGGAATATTTTTTACTGTAAATACTGACTGAAACTAATTATGCAATTCTATGCAGATCTCTTCATTAAACCATTATTTCCATTATACAATGGGTATTCGTCAGCCGGGGCAAGCCCCAACCCCCCATTGTGGTGCCCAGCCACAGCAGTAATCTACCAGTAAACAGTTTAAACTCTCGGTCTTCAGTGATGTTAACATCTGCCCTCTTTAACTTTATAACTTGTTCTTTGACCTTCAGATATTCTCTGACAAAGTTGTGGAAAGGTTTGGAATTTTCTTTAGCTTTCCTGGTAATATCCCTTTCATTATCTCTCTCTGTCTCTTTTTTACTTAGGTAGTCATATCTTGCTTGTTTGTAAGTCTGCCTGGCATTCAAACTTTTTCACCTACTATACCTATTGCAGCATTTGATTCCCCACTCCTTAGCTCTGTTACACTCATTATTGAACCATTTCTCTTTGGCATTAATAACTCGTATTTTGGTGGATGATATGCAAAAATAATTATCTTCTTACATTCTTCACAACAGATTTAGTACATCTCATGTGCAAATTTGTTGTTAAACAAGGTCATCAAGTCAGCAACTGCAAAATGATCATTAAGTTTTTCTGATCTTTCAGGTAATTTCTCTTTGTTATAGTCTTAATTTCTCTACTATCAGGCAGAGCATCTCCAGATATATTCCATCAACAACACACAGCAGTCACTTTTTCTAATCAGTGGCTCATTTCAAAATTTGCCAATATCCAACACATTATGTGTGAAAACTCAATCGGGCTCTGATGGCTCATCTTTTCCCATGGCCCTTATTGGTTCCCAAACATGTTGATGTAGGAAATATTCTAGTACACATTCTAGGAAACTTGCCCTAAAATAAGTCTCCTCACTTTGCAGGCCAAGATTAGTCTAATCTATCTCTCTATGATTAAAATTGCCCACAATCAAAATCCTATACTTTTTCTCCCATGTAATGTTAAAATATGAGTCTATGACTTTTTTCATAAACTTCAAGCCTTTTGTTGATTCCTTGAAGGGTCATATACAACAGACATTATAATGTTCTCTGAACCAGTATTGAAGCAATGCTATATATCTACCCGTCCTCTCATTTCTTTCAAACCTCATTATTATATAGCCCTTATGGAAAACTGTGACACCGTTCATGTCTTCACATAACTTTTTCTCCATAACAGCTACTATATTTGCCATACTGTAGTGAATCTTTTCCTTTAACTCTACTGCCTTACCAATTACACCATCAGCATTTGTGTAGAGCGATCTTAGCGTATGTGCGCATCTGTGTGAGGTACTTATGTGTGAATACCAAAGTGTAATTATCTAATTTTGCTTACGGGAAAGAGCCCCAAGCGCGTAACGTCCCGTCTCCTGGTCGGTTCCATGTTGTACTTAGTAATACTTACTTTACTTGTCCTTAAAACTATAGAATGAGTTAGCATTAACTACCTTGCTTAGCAAATTCCACTTATCAAAAACCTTTGCACTATAGAATAGGACTTGAGCTCTCTAATGAGACCAAGAATACAGATTTCCAGTATATGAACTTGGACTTCTCTGTTATGCAACAAACATATATTGAACAAGCATGAAAATACATATTAGGAAGAATCCATAATAAATTGCAATATGCAAAACTATATATACTGTATATACAAAAGGCACATTGTAATGCCGAGTTTTTTTACCACATTTACTCCCAGTACCCAGAGCATAGTAACCACATTGGCGATGAGACATTTGAGTTACATTAGGAGTTGGTGTTTCTTTTTGACTATTCAGTTTAGATTAGAAAAAATATCAAGTTAAGTTATCCTTTTTAAACAAAATTGAAAATGCAATTATATATATATATATATATATATATATATATATATATATATATATATATATATATATATATATATATATATATATATATATATATATATATATATATATATATATATATATATATATATATATATATATATATATATATATATATATATATTCCGGTTGTTCCGGTTTTACGTCACGGACTCCCTTTTCTACCAAGGGCTAGGACGGTTGCCTTCTTGCGAAGGACTTGTTTTGGCAGATGTAATCGTTACCCTGAGTGCATGCCCTTGCTAACCTCAGACCGTGCTGGGGCGCGAACCCTCGACCTGACGCCTCAGAGTCGCGGACGCTACCGCTTGAGCCACGGCGACTACAATTTTATATATATATATATATATATATATATATATATATATATATATATATATATATATATATATATATATATATATATAGTGACGTGAAACCGAAACAAACAAACATATATATATATATATATATATATATATATATATATATATATATATATATATATATATATATATATATATATATATATATATATATATATATATATATATATATATATATATATATATATATATATATATATATATATATATATATCTATATATATATATATATATATATATATATATATATATATATATATATATATATATATATATATATATATATATATATATATATATATTTACACATATGGATTCGGTTTTACGTCACGAACACCCTTTTCTCCTAAGGTCTAGGACTGTTGCCTTCTTACGAAGGGCTTTTTTTGGCAGATGTAATCGTTACCCTGAGTGTATGCCCTTACTAACCTCAGTCCGTGACGGAGCGCGAACCCTCAACTGCCGCCTCAGAGTCGAAGACGCTACCATTTTGCCACGGAGACTACATATATATATATATATATATATATATATATATATATATATATATATATATATATATATATATATATATATATATATGTATTATATATATATATATATATATATATATATATATATATATATATATATATATATATATATATATATATATATATATATATATATATATATATATATATATATATATATATATATATATATATATATATATATATATATATATATATAATTATCAGGAGATCATTTTTACAGCAAACAAATTATTTTATTTATTGAAACATTATTAAAGCATTCCTAAAAATATGGATATGATATAATTAATTGCTTTACAAGTTGTAGGACTACACCAACTACGTTTAGTTCCTGGGTTCATTAGCTTGGTTCCTGGGTTCAACAGTTTAGCAAAGCTTTTGATAGAGTTCCTCACAAAAGATTAGTTAAAAAGCTAGAAGCTCATGGTATAGGAGGAGCTGTTCTCAGATGGATCAAACAATGGTTAAAAGACAGAAAACAGAGGGTTTGCATAAATGGAGAGAAATCAGAGTGGGGCTCGGTTACTATCGGGGTACCACAAGGCTCGGTACTGGGTCCCCTATTATTCATCGTATATCTAAATGATCTGGATTCGGATATCAGTAGTAACCTAAGTAAATTCGCAGACGACACTAAAATAGGTAGAACTATAAATGGTAAAGAAGACATTCATGCTTTACAGGAAGATCTAAATAGATTATCTGAATGGTCGGACAAATGGCAAATGGAATTTAATGTTGAAAAATGTAAAGTAGTTAAAATGGGTACTATAAAAGACAATACTAGTTATAAGCTAAATAACCATGAAATCGTGAGTTCTCAGTGTGAAAGGGATTTGGGAGTTCTTGTGAGTAGTAGTCTTAAGCCAAGAGAGCAATGCACAGCAGTCAGAAATAAAGCAAACAGAATTTTAGGATTTATCTCAAGAAGCGTTAGCAATAGGACGGAAAAAGTTACTTTGCAGCTCTATCTTGCATTAGTTAGGCTCCATTTAGATTATGCTGTGCAATTCTGGTCACCCTATTATAGAATGGAAATTGAATCCTTGGAGAGGGTGCAGCGAAGAATGACCAAGATGATACACAATATCAGAAATCTACCATATGAGGACAGATTAAAAAAACTTAATCTACATTCTCTAGAGAGGCGAAGAGTTAGGGGGGATATGATTGAAGTGTATAAATGGTTTAAAGGGATTAACAAGGGAGATATTAATAAAGTTTTAAAAATTCATGATCAAACCAGAACTCGTAATAATGGATTTAAGCTTGATAAATTTAGGTTCAGAAGGGAAATTGGTAAAAATTGGTTTGGTAATAGAGTAGCTGATGCATGGAACAAGCTTCCTAGTAGGATAGTATATGCCAATACCTTAGACACCTTCAGATGTAGAATAGATAGACATATGACAGAGGTAGGGTGGGTATGAATAGGTTAGTGCTTGTTAGAAAAACCATAAAAAGAAAAAAAGAAAATAAATAAGAAGAGTAGAATAGAATAGGTTAGACATGCTGAAAATACAATTCAAAAATGGAGCTGCCTCGTGTGTGCCAGTAGGCATGTTGCAGTGTCCTCTATTCTTATGTTCTTATGTTCTTATGTTTAGTTCCTGGGTTCATCCAGTGAGGATGTGCTTCCAGTAGCTCTAGTCTTGACCATACTTAGTACAATGGAGAGTGTTGGTGTTCTTTGTGCTGGTGGTGTTATTGGTAGCGGTGTTGGTGGTGGTGTCGTTGTTGGTGCTGTTTGTGGCTGTGCTGGGGATTTGTCCTCGTCTGACGCAAGCAAACTCATTTTTAATTTAAGAAATGAGTTGGCCGCAGTCAGGCAGGAGGTCAGATCCTTAGCAGAGGAGAACAGGGATCTGAGAGGTAAGGTAGAGGTGTTAACCAGGAAGGGACAATTGAATAGTGAAGACGACTGGAAAGTTGTGAATAAGGGTTCAACGAAGATGGTTCTTAAGAAAAATGATACTTTTAGACTACAAGTTGCTAATTTCATTTAGTTCACTTAGAGATGAATGTGACAGTGTCGGCAGCAATTCTTCTGGATCCATAGAGTCAGATAGGTGTACTAGCGATCGTAGAAATGGAAGTGGGAAAAGCTCTCAGGTCAAGAGCCTAGGTAAGTCTCCCAAGGTCGGAGTAACCCATCCTCCGGATAAGTCTCGTTCTCTGGTAATTGTAGGGGATTCACTATGCAGATATGTAGACAGGAAACTCAGGCATAGAGTTAGATGAAAATATTTTTTCCCTGGAGCAGGTATGAAGAAGGTGGGTGAGTCAATAAACAGCTGGATTGAGAAAAAAGATGTTGTTTGTTTGATAGCTGGTGGAAATGACGTGCAGGATGGAAGAAGTGAGGAGCTGATTAGGTTGTATAGACAAGCCCTGGATAAGATCAGGAAAAGGGGTGCAGTTCCTGTGATGTGTGGTATTCTCCCTAGGCTTAGCCAAAGTTCAGAGTGGTGGTCTCGAGCTATAGGAGTAAATGCTAGGATGAAAGTCTTCTGTCGGGAGAATAATATAGGTTTTATAGACGGGTGGGATCACTTCACTAGTCGTAAGCATATGTATGCAAGGGATGGAGTGCATCTTTCTAATTCAGGTGTCTCGGTACTGGCTGGTATGATAGACAGAGAGGTAGGGGGGTTTTGTTAGATACAAATAATGAAATGAATAATACTTGTGCATAAAAATTAGTCAGTAAGGGTTCAGTAAATAGTGGGTCAAATAACTGGGAGTCTAAGGATAATAACCATTTGTTACATAGAACAAATATTAACAAAAAGAATAGCCACAAGAAGGGTAAAGCTAGAGAAATTTTAAAAGTATATTATACAAATAGCCGTAGTTTAGGTAACAAGATAGAAGAACTGAGAGCCATAGTATGTAGTGAGAGACCGGATATAATATGCATTAGTGAAAGTTGGATTAATTTAGAGAGCAAACACCTTAAAGCTGAGTACATAATTACAGGATATAAACTTTATAATGCTGATCGAAGTGCAGATAGAAGAGGGGGAGGGGTAATTATGTATATTAAAAATAGCCTCAGAAGCTGCATTAAGTCTGGAATTAAGACAAATCTAAATTCAGAAACCTTATGGGTTGAAATTAAAAATAATATAGAAAGTCTAGTTGTAGGAGTAGTCTACAGACCACGGGATCTAGATAATATAAAGTCGCAAGTTATATACGATGAAATTTCTAAAGTGACCAGGTCAAATAGAGTTTGCATTGTAGGCGATTTTAATTTTAGAAATATTAACTGGGAAACCATAACAGGTGATAGTAGCTCTAAGGAGTTTTTGGAAGTAGTAGAAGACAATTTCCTTTCTCAGCATGTACTTGAAGCAACACGGGGGGTGAATATACTAGATTTAGTTCTTAGTAATAGAGAGAATATGGTTACAAATTTAGAAGTTGGTGAAAAATTGGGCAACAGTGACCATGATTCCATTAGATTTAACATAATTTTCAAGGAAACTATAAAGGAAAATAAGAATATTGTTCCAAACTTTAGAGCAGGAGATTTTGAGGGCTTAAAAACTAAATTATCTAATGAGGTATGGGAAGGGATTTCTGGGGTACAGATGTGGGTAGTTAATCCAGCAGGTCAGGTCCCAGGTAGCGGATTACCCCAAGATTTGACTACCACATGCCAAGGATTATCACAAGATAAGATCAATACATTAAATTCTCTCACAGGAAAGAACAGCAGTCCGTCAGTTAATATAAATTTGGATGAGGAATATAACAATTTTGTCATGACTCTTAAGAATAGTCAGAGAGACTATATTCCCATGAAACATTGCAGATCAAGAAAAAATGACCCTAAATGGATGAACAATAGAATAAAGAATCTTATAGATATTAAAAGAGGAATATACAGGAAACTAAAAAGAGGTGAAGAGCAGATGAGGCAGCAATATATACAGTTAAACAGGGAAGTTAAAAAGATAGTTAGAGAGTCGAAAAGAAAATACGAAGTTAGAATAGCAGGAGAAGCTAAAGAAAATACTAAAGGGTTTTATCAACATTATCAAACAAATTTTAAGGAAAAAGTCGGACCAATTGAAGTAGCCAATGGCCATATCACAGATGACGATAAAGTGATGTGTACATGTTTAAATGATTATTTCTTATCTGTATTTACCAATGAAAACTTGGAAAATATTCCGGAAGTAGAATCCATTTACAGAGACAGTCCCGATAATATACTTAGTTCAGTAAATATTACGAGAGAGGAGGTAATAAAAGAAATAGATAAATTAAAGGCTCATAAATCTCCGGGACTTGATGGAATATATGCTAGAATATTAAAGGAATGCAAGGAAGAGCTTAGTTGTCCACTAACTGCATTATTTAATAATTCAATAAAATTAGGATCGGTACCCATGGAGTGGAAATTGGCAGATGTGGTACCAATATTTAAAAAAGGAGAACGTGTTAAAAAGAATAATTATAGGCCGGTAAGTTTAACGTCAACAGTGGGTAAGATTCTAGAATCCATAATTGCAAATAAAATAAGGGCACATCTAGAATTACACAGACTGATAAAACTTTCACAACACGGGTTTCTTAAGGGTTTTTCGTGCCTTACAAACTTACTGTCTTTTTATTCAAAAGTTTACGAGGCAGTAGATTGTGGCAAAGAATATGATACAATATATCTAGATTTTAGCAAAGCTTTTGATAGAGTTCCTCACAAAAGATTAGTTAAAAAGCTGGAAGCTCATAGTATAGGAGGAGCTGTTCTCAGATGGATCAAACAATGGTTAAAAGACAGAAAACAGAGGGTTTGCATAAATGGAGAGAAATCGGAGTGGGGCTCGGTTACTATCGGGGTACCACAAGGCTCGGTACTGGGTCCCCTATTATTCATTGTATATCTAAATGATCTGGATTCGGATATCAGTAGTAACCTAAGTAAATTCGCAGACGACACTTAAATAGGTAGAACTATAAATGGAAAAGAAGACATTCATGCTTTACAGGAAGATCTAAATAGATTATCTGAATGGTCGGACAAATGGCAAATGGAATTTAATGTTGAAAAATGTAAAGTAGTTAAAATGGGTACTATAAAAGACAATACTAGTTATAAGCTAAATAACTATGAAATCATGAGTTCTCAGTGTGAAAGGGATTTGGGAGTTCTTGTGAGTAGGAGTCTTAAGCCAAGAGAGCAATGCACAGCAGTCAGAAATAAAGCAAACAGAATTTTAGGATTTATCTCAAGAAGTGTTAGCAATAGGACGGAAAAAGTTATTTTGCAGCTCTATCTTGCATTAGTTAGGCCCCATTTAGGTTAGTGCTTGTTAGAAAAACCATAAAAAGAAAAAATAGAATAAATAAGTAGAGTAGAATAGAATAGGTTAGACATGCTGAAAATACAATTCAAAAATGGAGCTGCCTCGTGTGTGCCAGTAGGCATGTTGCAGTGTCCTCTATTCTTATGTTCTTATGTTCTTATTTAGATTATGCTGTGCAATTCTGGTCACCCTATTATAGGATGGAAATTGAATCCTTGGAGAGAGTGCAGCGAAGAATGACCAAGATGATACACAATATCAGAAATCTACCATATGAGGACAGATTAAAAAAACTTAATCTACATTCTCTAGAGAGGCGAAGAGTTAGGGGGGATATGATTGAAGTGTATAAATGGTTTAAAAGGATTAACAAGGGAGATATTAATAAAGTTTTAAAAATTCATGATCAAACCAGAACTCGTAATAATGGATTTAAGCTTGATAAATTTAGGTTCAGAAGGGAAATTGGTAAAAATTGGTTTGGTAATAGAGTAGCTGATGCATGGAACAAGCTTCCTAGTAGGATAGTAAATGCCAATACCTTAGACACCTTCAAATGTAGATTAGATAGACATATGACAGAGGTAAGGTGGGTATGAATAGGTTAGTGCTTATTAGAAAAATCATAAAAAGAAAAATAGAATAAATAAGTAGAGTAGAATAGAATAGATTAGACATGCTGAAAATACAATTCAAAAATGGAACTGCCTCGTGTGTGCCAGTAGGCATGTTGCAGTGTCCTCTATTCTTATGTTCTTATGTTCTTATGCGCCGAATAGGTTTTGCGCTGAAACGGCCACACCAAATACAGTTTGTTCAGAATAGGGATTGCACTGAAACAGCTGCACCCAACTGTCCCATATATATATATATATATATATATATATATATATATATATATATATATATATATATATATATATATATATATATATATATATATATATATATATATATATATATATATATTATATATATATATATATATATATATATATATATATATATATATATATATATATATATATATATATATATATATATATATATATATATATATATATATATATATATATATATATATATATATACATTTATATATATATAGATATATATATATATAGATATATATATATATATATATATATATATATATATATATATATATATATATATATATATATATATATATATATATATATGTATATATATATGTATATATATATATATATATATATATATATATATATATATATATATATATATATATATATATATATATATATATGTATATATATATGTATATATATATATATATATATATATATATATATATATATAATATATATATATATATATATATATATATATCAGTAGTAACCTAAGTAAATTCGCAGACGACACTAAAATAGGTAGAACTATAAATGGAAAAGAAGACATTCATGCTTTACAGGAAGATCTAAATAGATTATCTGAATGGTCGGACAAATGGCAAATGGAATTTAATGTTGAAAAATGTAAAGTAGTTAAAATGGGTACTATAAAAGACAATACTAGTTATAAGCTAAATAACCATGAAATCATGAGTTCTCAGTGTGAAAGGGATTTGGGAGTTCTTGTGAGTAGTAGTCTGAAGCCAAGAGAGCAATGCACAGCAGTCAGAAATAAAGCAAACAGAATTTTAGGATTTATCTCAAGAAGCGCTAGCAATAGGACGGAAAAAGTTATTTTGCAGCTCTATCTTGCATTAGTTAGGCCCCATTTAGATTATGCTGTGCAATTCTGGTCACCCTATTATAGAATGGAAATTGAATCCTTGGAGAGAGTGCAGCGAAGAATGACCAAGATGATACACAATATCAGAAATCTACCATATGAGGACAGATTAAAAAAACTTAATCTACATTCTCTAGAGAGGCGAAGAGTTAGGGGGGATATGGTTGAAGTGTATAAATGGTTTAAAGGGATTAACAAGGGAGATATTAATAAAGTTTTAAAAATTCATGATCAAACCAGAACTCGTAATAATGGATTTAAACTTGATAAATTTAGGTTCAGAAGGGAAATTGGTAAAAATTGGTTTGGTAATAGAGTAGCTGATGCATGGAACAAGCTTCCTAGTAGGATAGTAAATGCCAATACCTTAGACACCTTCAAATGTAGATTAGATAGACATATGACAGAGGTAGGGTGGGTATTAATAGGTTAGTGCTTATTAGAAAAATCATAAAAAGAAAAATAGAATATATAAGTAGAGTAGAATAGAATAGGTTAGACATGCTGAAAATACAATTCTACAATGGAGCTGCCTCGTGTGTGCCAGTAGGCATGTTGCAGTGTCCTCTATTCTTATGTTCTTATGTTCTTATATATATATATATATATATATATATATATATATATATATATATATATATATATATATATATATATATATATATATATATATATATATATATATATATATGTATATATATATACAAAGTATATATATATATATATATATATATATATATATATATATATATATATATATATATATATATATATATATATATATATATATATATATATATATATATATATATATATATATATATATATATATATATATATATATATATATATATATATATATATATATATATATATATATATATATATATATATATATATATATATATATATATATATATATATATATATATATATATATATATATATATATATATATATATATATATATATATATATATATATATATATATATATATATATATATATATATATATATATATATATATATATGTATATATATATATATATATATATATATATATATATATATATATATATATATATATATATATATATATATATATATATATATATATATATATATATATATATATATATATATAGTATATATATATATATATATATATATATATATATATATATATATATATATATATATATATATATATATATATACTACATATATATATATATATATATATATATATATATATATATATATATATATATATATATATATATATATATATATATATATATATATATAAATCACAGTATTTATACTAGTAGAGTAAGTCATAATAGTAATGGACAATATATAATAGTATATGAAATCCGAGATATTATTTTAGGTATATGAATATAATTAGTTTAAGTCATATGAAACATACATACATACAGGTGTTTTTTAATTTTAAAGAAATATTAAAGAAATACAGCTGAAAACACGTATTTCCATGTTTTCTTGGGACATATCTTGTGGTCAAGTGCCTGGGTACCTGGAGCCCAGGGGAATTTAACCAGCCTTTATAAAGGGACAACCCTTATAATCCCATAATGACCTGGGACTGTCATGAATTTAGCACTTTTACCCTTTCACTCGGTATACTGCTGCTCGCACTATATCCATATATTTTTGATACTCAGTTCATTTCTACGAACCTGATGTTCCATTTTATTTAAGATTTATACATATACTAAATTTCCATTTTTGTTGATGTTTAGTTCAACTTAATATAATTATATATATATATATATATATATATATATATATATATATATATATATATATATATATATATATATATATATATATATATATATATATATATATTTTTTTTCCATATATTTATTGTTCACTAGGATCAATTCTAACATAATTATATAAATGGAAAAGTAAGGGCAAATATAACTATACCATGTTTAGTTCAACTCAATATAATTATATATACATATATATATATATATATATATATATATATTATATATATATATATATATATACATTTTTTTTTCCATATATTTATTGGCGTGGGCCAGGCGGCGGTTCCTGAGGGCAAGGGCGGGTACAAGATGCATAAGCAGCATGCTTGAGGTGTTCCTGGGTCGGTGCTGTGGGTCACACTACGTATGAATAGGGTAGCAACCCCTATTTATAAGACTTTGTGGCCCTCCTTTGCAAGACGCGGCACTCCGCTTGCTCCCGACTGCGTACAACCCCCTACGAACGTGTACGTTCCCCTAAGATGGGTTGGGAGCGTCGGGAGCATGGTCGGCCCAGTCGTAACGGTCAAAAATTTAAATTTCCCGTTTTCTATGATGAGAGTTACGTTTGCGTACGATCAGTCGTACGCTAAATTACGCGTCCAAACGACTCTGTACGACTGCAATTACGATCCATAGGACTGCTTACGCGAACGTACGACGCACTTCCGACAGGCACAGGATTGCACCTGTCGGCTAAAAAATCTGCCGGATCTCCAAGGATTGAGCGAAGATTCCGTCGGAACGCGGTCTTAAGAGTCGGGTCGGGAGTTTTGGCTATGTGTGACGCCAGCCTAAAGTACAAACTCCTTATGAAGACTCAGTACAATATCCACATGACCACTATTGCATTATTTTGTGTATTTACGGTTTTGTATACTGACCTTGCCTTGCCTTCCAGGTTTGTGGAAGGTAACGAGTTGACTCCAGCTGAAAACCCAAAGTATGTTACTTATATTTCAGAGGCTCTCATTCTGAAGTGTATTTTTTTTAATCAGGAGGAAAAAAGAATAAAATTTGGAGGAATATGGTGACAAAAAAAAAAAGAAAAAGAAGAAGAAAAAAGAGTAAATCTTAAGAATATTGTTACTAGAAGATAAATTAATGCTTTAAACTATTACATACATACATACATATACCTTGGCTGTTTCCCCCTTAAATTGGGGGGTAGCCGACATCAAAAAAGGAAAACAGTTTGGGGAGAAGTTATTCTCCCCTCTACTCCCCCTCTTCTTTGACGTCTCACAGGAGGTTGGTACAAGGGGGGGATTCCTAGTCCCCCGGCCCCGTCCACTTTTAGTCGCCTTTTACGACACGCAGGGAATACGGTAAGGCTATTCTTTGATATTGTGCCCGCCCCACAGGGCACAGGATATATATATATATATATATATATATATATATATATATATATATATATATATATATATATATATATATATATATATATATATATACATATACATATATATATTAATAATTATTATTTTTTTATGCCTGATACTGTGATGAAAATAAACATGGAGCTTTGAAACAGGTTTTTCCTTATTTGGAAAAAAATATAGTACTTTATTTTTAATTTGTAGAAATGGAGTAAGTCTGGCAAAAGAAGAAGAAAATACTACTACTACTACTACTACTACTACTACTACTACTAAAAATAATAATAATAATAATAATAATAATAATAATAATAATAATAATAATAATAATAATAATAATAAGAAGAAGAAGAAGAAGAAGAAGAAGAAGAAGAAGAAGAAGAAGAAGAAGAAGAAGAAGAAGAAGAAGAAGAAGAAGAAGAAGAAGAAGAAGAAATGGCCAATAAAAGTAACCGATCACCAAATACTACTATTACGATTACTACTACAGCTATTACTTCTATTTCTATTATTAAAATGTGTGTAATTATTATCTTGATGAAAATACTGGTTATATTCCATTAATTTCTACTGCCGTTGAAGGAACAGAAAAATATTAATGGAATAAAACTAATATCTTCATCAAGATAATAACCATACGCATTTCAATAATATTAATAGTACTACCACTATTACTAGTAGCAGTAGTAGTAGTAGTACTAGTACTAGCAGTTATAGTAACAAAAGTATCTGACGATCCGTTATTTTTATTGTCCATTGTTCAGTCTTCATCTCCATCTTCCTTGTCTTCTCTTGTCAGACTTCTTCCAACTTTTATTATTTCGTCCTCTTTTTCTCTTATTAAAAATAATACTCTTTTTTTTTCAACCTAGGAATAGATTGCCTCCATGCTTAGTTCCGCCACAGTTTCAGACATACAAAATGATAATTGTAAATGGTATGAAACATTAATTTATCCTCTAGTAACAACGTCTTTAAGATTTACACTCTGTTGGTATTGTATTTTTTGTTTATGATTGTGGCACCAGGACTGGCCAAAAAATAAAAAATAAATAAATAAAACAGCCCCCACCGAACCTGGGCACGAAGAATACATTAAGTAAAAATGAACAGAGATGGAGAAAAGGTAGAAAAAGGGAATCCAGATTAGAAGTAAGAGAAGGATCATTAATGAGTCTGACTGCCTCACATTCAACCCTATCAAGGAGATAAGTATGAGAAGAATCACCCCAGATGTGAGCAGTATTCTAAGCAGGGACGGATAAAACCTTTATAGATTTTAAGTACTGTAACTGTAAAGAGGTGAAATAATGATGAATACTAAATAAAAAACCCAATTTTTGGGGCGCATATTTAGAAATTTGGATTATGTGATTCCTCCATGAGTAGTTAGAGGCTATATAGATTCCTGATATGTTGATAGAATTAAAAAGGTAAATTTCGTTAGTTTCAAAGACAATAGGGCTATCAGGAGGAGAAGAAGATAAAGAGATAGCCAGAAACTGTCTTGGAGGCATTAAATTTAACTAACTTTTGGGTGCCCCACTCAGATACCCTCTGCAAATTGCAGCTGAGAGTAGAAGAAAGAGTGATACAAGACTGATTACGAGTAGCAGATGAAGGTTGTGAAGAAACGGCAAAGGAAAAGTGAAGGGTAGAATCGTCGGCAAAGGCATGAAGAAGAGAGGAAGATAGGGGTTGTAGAAGATCACTGATGTATAGAAGGAACAGAGTAGGTGAAAGAACAGAGCCCTGTGGAGCACCACTGGTAGCAAGGAATGGGCTAGATGTTGCACCGTCAACAACTATAGATATAAAACGGCCAGAAAGAAAACTGGAAATCAGAGAACAGAGAGACAGGGTAAAGCCATAGGCAGGGAGTTTGGCCAACAGAGCCTTGTACCATACTCTGTAAAAAGCCATAGAGCTATCAAGGGCAACGACAAAGGATTCCCCATAGTTCCTCACAGATGACCATGCATGAGTATGATAGGACAGGAGGTCACCAGTTTATCTTGCCTTGTTGAAGCCGTACTGGTGAGCGGAGATAAGTAAGTTAGATTCAAGACGTTTCAAGAAGTTAGCTTTAAGCAAAGTTTCGAAAAATTTTACGATAGAAGAGGTTGGGGCAATAGGTCTTCTTTTTCTTCCTTTTCTCGTTAGACTTCCTCCGAATTTTATTGTTTCTTCCTTCCTTTCCTCAAATTATAAAAAAATGCTGTTTTTTTTTTCACATAAGGAAAAGACTGGCTCAATGCTCCATCCATGTCAGAGTAAGAAAAACATCCATAAACATTTACTTTTTTTACAGTTTTGCGCAGTGTAGTTTGTTGATTCTATTTTATATATGTGTTTTCCTTGACTCAGCCACTCCCCTTATAAGGGAAAAATGACTCATGAATATAGAAAGATAGACTGATAGATGTGTTTCTTCCTTGTTCTGCATAGCACTTCAGGATGGGAGGCTCTGATATATAAGGAATATACTTTAGGCTTTCAGCTGGATTTAATCCGATACTTTTCACACAATCGTATCTGGAAGGCAAGGCAAGGTCAGTATACAAAACCATAAATGCGAAAAATATTAAATGTGCTCATGTGGATATTGTACTGAATATTCATAAAGAGTTTGTGATTTGGAGACTCTCTCTCTCTCTCTCTCTCTCTCTCTCCTCTCTCTCTCTCTCTCTCTCTCTCTCTCTCTCTCTCTCTCTCTCTCTCTCTCTCTCTCTCTCTCGAGTTCGACATTGGTAGTGATATTATTACGATGTCTCTTTTTTATACGTTAAAATGATGCCTTCCTTTGCCTATATCTCAGAAAATTTTATGTATCGTGAGTAGAGTGTGCATTCTTTTCCAAGATATCTTTTATTTCTGTACAAACTTTTCTTTTATTTATGTTGCAATCTTGTCACACTACCTCTATGACATTTTCATAGGTACCAGGACCATTGCCCCCTAAACAAATACCACTGGATAGCTGCCCCCGACGTGTGTCCCATGACAATTACCTTTTAGAACAATTCCCCTCGAAGAATTGCCCAGGACATTTGCCCCATTGATTCTCCAATTAGGAGCTATGTTAAGTTATAAGATTTAGGTTAAGTCAAGTTAAATGAGTATAGGTGAGGTGTGGTGAGGTGAAGTGATATGGAGTTTGGTTAGATTATATTAGGTTAGGTTAGCTTAGGATAGGTTGGGTTAGGTTAGAGTTTGCATTGTAGGTGAATTTATTTTCAGAAATATACGTTGGAATAAAAGCAAATATCCGGACTGTTGTCCTATTGGGCAGTTGTCCTGTGGAGGCACTTGTCCAGTCGGTTAACACTTGTCCAGGGGCAGTTGTTTCAGGAGCAGTTGTCCAAGGGCATTTGTCTCAGAAACAGTTGTCCTAGAACCTTTTTCATGGTGTCTTGTCCTCCCACGTTACTATTTATCTGTGCGTATGCTGCTCCAGACTAGCTTGCTACAACTGTATTCCTTTCTACATCATCACACTACTTCCTGTGTGCCTTCTCATACAACAATTTTTCTGTGTGCATTTTATCTCACGCCATCACACAACTATTGTGTTTTTATTCCAGACCATCGCACTGTTACCTGTAATTTTTTCATACCACTATTTTACTATCTGTAAGCTTACAAATATCAGCTTGCCACTACTGTATTTCGTTCCAGATCATCGCACTACTTCCTGTACACCTTTCCGGGTCACTTTTCTACTGTCATGCCTTTCCAGACCATCGTGCCACTACTGTATTCCTTTCTATATCGTCGTACTACTTCCTAATATGCCTTTCATGACAAAAATTTTACAGCCTTTCCAGAACAACATGTCTCCACTGTATTCCTTTCCAGACCCTCATGTCACTATCTGTGCTCAGTCCTGATCATCTACCGCCCATATTGGTTTCCATATCGATGTGCTGATGCCTGCAATTCTCTCCAGATCATACAATTATTGACATTATGCTTAATCATTCTATTGCCTGTGTCATCCTTCTCGGCTATTGTGCTACAGCCTGCATTTCTTTCTAGGATAGTCTTTCTTTGGTGTTTGTATTCCATTCCAGATCTTCTAGTCACTGCTAATAATCCTTTTCAAACCCTCTAGCCGGTGTATATCTTTCATTGCCATCCACTATGTACATTCTGTTCCTCTCCAGACCTACTTTCAGCTTTCTGTATTTCTTTCCAGATCGTGTTACTATTGCCTAATTCCTTATTCATTCAGACTATTTTGTTAATGCTTATATTCTTTTCCAGACCATATTGCTACTGCTTAAACTCCTGTTTAAAGCATCGTGCTGTCTACATTCCTTTCCAGACCATTTCACTGATGACTACATTTCATTGTAGACTACGGTTTCATTGTATTTCTTTACAGTGTACTCTAGAAAAATATTTTTATTCCTTAGGTTCTGTAGTGGCCATCATCCAGATAGTTACACAGCTAAAGATGAAATCTTTCTTTTATTCTTATCCAATTCAGAGATACCAGACGAGGGCTTTGTAATATATTACAGCACCCTTGATCCAGACTATAGTAAGGTGATGTTTGTAAGAGACAGATTGTCAGGAACCTCCTGTAATGCTTGCAATTGATTAAAACTTTGAAATTTCCTAAACTTCTATTTTGCTAAGATGAAAAATATAAACTGTTATGAATTTATATTCATACAGATAATTCAAAGGTTTATACTCCAGGCAAGAACACATCGCAACATGTCATTAGTATATATATTTTTTGAAAGGTAGAGAAGCAAAATGTGCATGGATATAACTTTCTTCATACCTTTTCGTAAGAACCATTATTCCAATTCACAGATTTCACATCAATATACTTTTAAGTAGTAAATTGGCCCATGGCACAAACTGCCCGTTGTGATACTATAGCTGAAGGACTGTTCAGGACAGTTCGATGTTAAGTCTTCCTTCAGTTACGGTTCTTTTTGTAAGCCTACACCAACACCGAATATTCTTGGATATTCGTTGTATATCTCTTATTATCCCTTCACATCTGACAAGTCACAACACTCCTAATCCCTGTTTCTTTAAACTTTATGTTTTCTTTAAGCTCAGGCGTGATGAGGGCATATTTACTTGTGTGTGTGTGTGTGTGTGTATATATATATATATATATATATATATATATATATATATATATATATATATATATATATATATATATATATATATATATATATATATATATATATATATATATATATATATATATATATATATATATATGTATATATATATATATATATATATATATATATATATATATATATATATATATATGTGTGTGTGTGTGTGTGTGTGTGTGTGTGTGTGTGTGTTTGTTTATCAACAAATTTTTTTTCCCAAAATCTGCACACAGGACACGAAAGCGCTCTGTATCTTGAACTCCAGAACCTCTTGGAAATGACACTATTTGAATGTTGTTTTTATTTCATGTAGAGAAAAATCTTAATATTTTCCTGTTTATAATAATATATTATATAGCTATAATATTTCCTAGGGCAAGTTGTACAAAAACTGAATCATTCATTGCAGATGAAACTGAAGATATCTTGGTTGTGTGTTGCAACCCTCCTGTGTATGATCAATAGCAAAGTGGCCTCAGGTCAAGAGACAGGTGGGACGAACGTGAATATAATCGAACAAGCTGAGGATTTATCAGCCAGACTTCCAGTAGAGAGGTTGTTTGCATTTTACACTTCTACCTCCGTGACCAGGCTAGCTACCTCTACCATTTCTGCCATCACGACATGCTTTTCTATAACTGCCGCTACTCCTGCCTGTACTGGACGCAGAAAACGTTTTATTTTAGATAAGATAATGTGAGTCATGTTTCTTAGTGCAATAATACTTGGAGAAACGTTGGCAGCCTCTTATTTCATGCATATCGTAAGAGCAGACTCAAAGAAATAGGGGATGAAGGGGTGGCATTTCTCTAGTCCCTGGTTTTTATACTTGGCATTGAGCAGTTGATAATGAGATCTCTCAGTTGTTTAGTTCTAACCACCTGAAAGCTTCAGTGGATTATGAGTTCACTCTGAATTGATAATAATAATAATAATAATAATAATAATAATAATAATAATAATAATAATAATAATAATAATAATAATTATTATTATTATTATTATTATTATTATTATTATTATTATTATTATTATTATTATTATTATTATTATTATTATTATTATTATTATAACTATTATTATTATCATTATTATTATTATTATTATTATTTTTATTATTATTATTATTATTATTATTATTATTATTATTATTATTATTATTATTATTTATCTATGAGAGGTGCATAACAGGCGTTTTGCCTGTGTATCAGCCACTGGAATACTCTTTCACTACTGATAAGGGTGTACTTACTGAGCCTGCCGAGTTGACAATGAATTTACGCAAGGGATATGACTACATTACTGTTTATGCATGAAAACTAAATATGGATCAAGGAGAAATTGATATCTCCCAGAGTCCACAAGTAATTTTTCCCTTGAAGGTTATCCATCTTGCTGGTACTCACATTTAATTCTCAAGCTATGCATAAAATATACTAAATTAAGCTAAAATGG